>APFE031627311.1:104944-174467 GCA_000404065.3 Pinus taeda | reverse complement strand
AGGAGGTGTGAGAAAGTTTTCTTCTTTCCCTTTGCCTTTTGAGTGGTCATGGAGGAGAGATTCTTCTTCTCCTTTTTCTTTGGAGTGTGATGAATCTTCATCTTTACCTTTCTTAAACTCCATGTACATTTCCTCTACCATGGACCTCATGGCCAAGAAACTATCTATGAATTGGGGGTCTGGTCCCAAGGGACTTTCTTCTAACATTTTCTTCTTAGGACAGACTCTTCCAATTTCTGGGTTAGCTTCGACCAACTCTCCTTCTCCTAATTTAAGCTTTGATCTAGTCAACATTCAACAACAAAATCCAGCACAAGCTTGTCTAACCTTAACAACCTAGGAGCTCTAATACCACTTGATCTGAAATCACTCGTGATTGATCTCAGTTAATTAATGCAGGTATTACAGACTTATGTGCTAGGAGATGTCTATGTTATTTTACGCAACGAATCGATAAGATTGTGAAATACACAAACACTGAAACAGTAAGAGAACACAGTAAGCAAACACATAAACACAACAAATTTAATAAGGAGTTCACCCAATCCTCCTGGGCTACGTCTCCTGGTCTAGACTTCAGTGGTGGCCTTTCTTTTGTGTCTTAAAAAGCTGATTTTTGCAACAGTGAGCTCAAATTGAGTCTCACTTAACAGATAATGATCAGTAGGACTATACTTGGATTCCTCAAGTCTCTAGAGTACACAGACTCCCCGTACTGAATCTCGACCTCAACTAGTCTCAGTGGTATGAGTCCAATTTGGTACTAAATACCTGACAGGTATACACAGAGGAGTTGCTCAAACCTCTCAAGCCTTCTTTGGAGTTCACAGACTCTTGGACTCTCTCTTTGTCTCTATCTGTCGATGCTACCTTTGCTCTGTAAGTTAGATTGGCTTCTCTGTTCTCTGCAATGTTTTTGCTTCTGTCTCTCTTTGCTCTCTTTTACTACTTCTTCTCCTCCTCCACCTCCTCTCTGCTTTCTCTGTCTTCTCATGGCTTAAAGCCAATCTACTCCTTGATTGTTCGTTTCTACTTCCTGACTCTCTAGATCTCCTACCTCTGTCCGCTGGAATTCCCCTACTCTGTGTCATCATCATTATAACGCTTCACAGAGAGTTGGCCACTTGTTTCCTCACAAACTGAGTGTCAGTTCTCTTTGAACAGTTGTTATTTCCGTTTCTCCAAGATCGCCCACGAAACTATTCCCTCTGCCAACTCATCGGTCATGTTGGATCTCAAATATTATTTGCCTCAACCTATTTCCCTGTCGAATCTGATTATCCATCAGATTGCTTCTCTGACGTTGATCTATGGCCTCTAGATCCTACGGTCTCCTTCCATATTGCGCGGGTACGTAGCATGCCATTTACCTGTGCGATGAGAGCGGTTTTCTCTCTCATCCGCTAGACGCGTGTCACCCGTTTTATGGAATCACGTGGGACTCGGTCGAACCCACTTACTGCTTGAGGGCCTTCCAATATCCTGTTGATTTTAGCGCGGGGCCCGCCTTCTGATGGAATTGGCGATTTACGTACGGTTCTATGCTTTTCCCCGTGACCAAGTGCTCGGGGCTTTCCTTCACTGAGGGGGATGCCCTGCGATACGCGATTAGTGCTTTTTGGATCTGTCTTCCCGTTTTGCCAGTTTGTGCCAACATGCAGTTAGCATGAGCCAGTGGTTTGCGCACTTGACCGAGGGTCCTTGTTGGTCCGTGCTGACCACAAATTGTGGTTGTCCATAGGTTATTTATGATAAGCTTGACATCTATAGCACTTTAAAATTTTGGTATGAGTTTTACAGAGTTTAGGAAACTATAAGAGTGTTTAAGGATCCAATTCAGATCACCAAGTATTCAAAAATAAAATGCACACAGATAGTTAGCTCTATGCCAACTCTCATCACCACCCCTCTCAAAAAATAGGGGTACTAAACAGTCTAACTATCATAGGTCTAAGGATATTAGACAATGAACACATTGATCAGGAGATTGACCATTTGATTAAGGTATTTAAGAAGATTGGTTATAAGGAGAAGGACAATAAGAAAGCCATCATAATAGCAGGAAGAAGAAGAAATCATTCAGTAGACTCTTAACCCCCTAAAAGAGCTTATCTACCTTGTATCTAGAGGGTCACAAACAAAATCACTAAAATCCTGAAGAAAAATAAGTTGTTATTGCTTTGAGACCTATGGAAACCATTAGTAGGAAAATGAAATATATGAAAAATAATGTTGACCCTCATCAACTCAAAGGGATTTATAGGGTCATTTTTCATGCATTGGAGTGTGTTGCATTAGAGAAACTAGAAGATCATTCCAAACAAGAATAAAAGAGAATGTTGTAGATATAAAACATGGTCACATATGCACATCTACCCTTGAAAAACACTCTCTTAAGACTAATAAAAATGTGTGCCTTGAAAAAACAAAGTTTGTTTACAAAGAATGTTATCACTTAGAAAGATGTTTCAGGCAAGCCATTGTGATTATCAAACACCCTAAAAATATTAACAGATAAAATGGTTTAGAAGTAAGAAAAAACTTAATTACTTTGATCAATCACCTTAAGGCGCATGAGTAATGTTTATTACCCTACCACATCACCATGATCCCCATTTGTTTCCTTTCCTCCTCCTAGCTCACCCCTCCCCCCCTAAAAAAAATTATTTTCACTAGTCTCCACCCCCTATGGTTTTTAACATATTCTTCTCCCATTCTTCCATCACACTTTCTTTGTTATTATTAACTTATTTTCCCTCCATTTTATTGTCCTTCCATCCTACCCCTCACCCCACACACTCCTTGTCCCCCTTTCCTCTGCTCCCTCTTCCCTCTCCCTAGTCCCCCCTCCTCACCACTTTGTCATGACTTTGACCTACTCCTCCACTTCACTTACTCCTTACCAATTTCTTTGTATTCCTCTTTCCCTTATTATCACTTATCCCTCTCCCTTATTTTTGTTAACCCTCTTCCCCCAGTTTCATACCTGAACTTTATTACCTTTGAGTTGTCCACTTACATTCTCCTTCATTACTTGTCCCATGATTTTATAGTTATTATCATTATAATCTTAACAATAGTATTAATAATAGTAATACTTTGGTAATATATAAACTTAATATCATTATTAACCATTCACATGTTTATGAACATTTTTCTATTTAATGATTATATTTATATTTATTAATATTAATAGTAATAGTAAAATAATAATAATAACTTATTAAAATTTCTAAGGCTAAAAGAAAGAATTTACATGAATTTATTATAGTATTACTATATAAGAAAGGACGACTTTTGAGTAAAAGGTGCTCTTAATTTTGTTGAATTGTTAAATATGTGCATACAAATTTAGGAAAAGAAGCCAACTTTTATGGGATAAGGATGAATTTTGAGTAAAATGTGATCCTAATTTTGTTGAACTGTTAAATATGTGTATATAATTTTAGGAAAAGAATCCATCTTTTATGTGATAAGGAAGCTCAAGTTACTTTTGAAATTGTTAAGAATGTTATTACCTTTGCACTTACCTTGGACAAACCAAACTTTATATAAGATTTTATGGTCTATGCTAATGCAACAAAAGAGGTTCTTCCAACAACCATGATGTAGTTACACACTCACAACTTTGAAAATCCAATACATTTCATGAGTTAAACTCTACAAGATCTATAAGTGAAGGTCACAAGAGAAAAGTATGCACTTTATATTATAGCCATTTTAGCAAACTTTTGACAATGTTTTTTACGTAAACATATTATTGTAAAATTTACCTTACATGTAGCCAAGCACCTATTGTCCCAAAAAGCCATGTTTATGACAAGTTATTTCTTTTCTTAGAAAAAAATTGATATTATTTGTTAGGTAAACATATCATTATGAAATTTCCCTTGCATGTAGTTAAACACTTATTGCCCAAAACTTATCTTTATCAAAAGTTCATTTCCCTCTTAATAATGTTAGTAAAATTTCAACATTATTCTTTGGGTAAACATACTACTGTGAAATTTACCTTACAAGCAATAAAACACATTATCACAAACTTATCTTTCTAAATAGTTGTCCAATTGGCTTATGAACATTGAAGAGCATGATTTGGACATACTCAGTGCAAAATATTCTATGTGGCAGATACTTAACACACATACTTGTGAAAGATTGTGTTTATCAACCATCTAAAAAGGATGAAGATGGCATGTCCATGTCTATAGATAAATAGATTCTTATGTTGTATGCGGATTGTCATTGTTATTTATAAACCCAAGAATACCTTCCTCATATAAAATAAATTGAAAAACACAAATTCAGGAACAAGGTCATAAAATATGTATTGCTTGATAATTGTTTGTTGCACAAGTATTTTAAAAATATGCTCCTTTGATGTGTATGGAAAAGATTTCACGATGGTGGGAAATTTACCACCAAGGCTAAAGCTCCAAAAAACATATGTTAAGGGTATTATTTGCCTCTAGTTTTTAACAATGTGTTCACCTTGGAAAAGTTTATGATAAATACCAACATTCTATTGGGAAAGAAAATATTATTCCATGCCATTAAATCTTGTCATTGTTTCTTTTCCCTTTGTGAAATGGAGACTTGATTTTATTGGTCCCATAAACCATCAATCTTCTCTCAACCATTTAATGATTTTGATCGTCAAACGCGATGTTTTGAAGCTATCTAGCTCAAAAATGCTAAATAGTGTAGGTGATGTCTTGAGAAAAAATTATTTTCCTAGTTTGTGTTGCTTGAAGAAATCACAAGTGACAATGGTCCCAACTTTAGTTCCAATGAGATTTTGATGTTATACCAAAAGTTTAACTACTTTTCCTCAACATCTTCCCTTTATTATCTAGAAGGTAATAAATGAGTTGAGTCTTCTCACAAAACTTTGTTTAATGTAGGTAAGAGACTTATAGGTGGTAATCGATGTGAATGGTATATTCATTGAATATATGTTTTGTGGGTAATCAAGGAAAACACTAAGATACACACAAGATAAATACCTTTTGAGTTTTCTTATATTTAGAAAGTCATCATTCCTATTCCTTTGGATATTTCTTTTTTTTGCTTAGTTGTTCATATTGAATAACTAGATTCTAGTCTTGTTCAGTATAAGTATAATGCCTTGCTTACTCTTGAAGAGAAAGAAATTTTGTAGTATGAAATACAGAGAATTGACACATAGCTGCAAAGAACTACCATGATAAGAAAGAAAAAAAGAAGTAATCCTTACATAAACAATATGTTATGTTACAATAAAATCTAGCTTGTTGATGCTTGGGAGTTTGCATCACATAGGGTGGTAGTCACGCCTTCCTCATTTTCACAAGACTATCTTATTGATGCTTGGGACTTTGCATCATGTGGAGGTGTAAAATTTTGTCGCAACAAGTCCTACTTTGGGAGTTTACTCATGATGTTACATGTAAGCACAAAAAAAATTAGAATAGGCAAGAAAGTTTGTTCTTTCTTATTGTGAAAGTTTCTTTCCTTGAGCCTTCTAATTCAACTTAATAAAAATGAAAATGAAATGTTAAAATATGAGCTAAACATACACATACACACATTCCAATTTTCCTTTTGTTTCTATTTGTTGTTTGATTAATCTATTTTCCACATTTATTTTTCCTTGGCGCGTTTATTTCACTTCACGCTCTTGTATTTATCCCTTTCCTAGATTAACTAATTTTCTTAATTGTCAAGGTAAATTCATGAAAAAAATCATTCATGTTGTTGACTTTAAGATCTCTTATGATTATTTGTTTAGTTGAACATTTTCGCAAGTATGATGATATTGATGCAATAACCAAACTACCTTTCAGGTTCCTTTCATTGCATTTGATAATGTGTAACAATATTGACAAAGGTTGTAAGCTTCCTTCAAAGCATTATTACTTTATTCCTTTCTTCATCCTGTGGTAAAGATCTTATTGTGTCCTTGTTTGGTCACTACTTATTTTGATGGAATTTTTAAAACACCCTTGGAACCTAATTTCACCAACAAAACAATTTAGTTCATGTTATATCTTCCTAGATGAAATATAAAAGGAATTTGTGCCACTTTTAATATGCCTCTTATTTATCTTTTGACTGAATATTTTAAGTTCACATACTACTATAAGAAACAAGTCCTATGTGACCTTCTAGATATTGTTCACAAAAATGATCCATGCTATCCAAATTATACAAGGGTTATAATTACTCAAATTTTAAAAATTAATAATTCACTTGAGTTTCATCTCTATTTGAGAGATCATAACTTTTCCTAAAACCTCTTAGTTGTTATATATTTGATGTTTCATCAAATTACATACATATACTTCCTCATATGAAATACATGGTAATACAGTCTACCCTTAGGGCCACCACCAACTTGGCATCCTAAATGTTGGTGTTTGGAGTTATAAGTGTGAGTTGCATTAGGGATTTTTGAGGTCTAAAATGGGCCTCCTAAGGAAATTGTAAAATAATAGTGGAAATAATAAAATAAGATTAGATTACATCATCAAATTTTAGAGGCAAAAAAGGGAAAACTACTTTTTCAACTCATATTTTCAACTTATCTCCCTATGGGTTTACTCAAATTTCAAGCAACAACACTCGTTGGATTCAGAGTTTGATTCCTCGTCCAAGCAGTACCCATGTTGCATGCTTTCAATGAACCCTTCTATATGAAAAATGAGAAATACATGAAAAACGTTATTGCAATCACATTTTTTCATGTATTTCTCATTTTTCGTGTAGGAGGGTCCATCGAAAGTATGCAACATGGCTACTCCTTGGATGAAGAATTTAATTTTGCATTCAATGAGTACTCCTGATCGAAATTTGAGTAAAACCTTAGGGAGATAAGTTGAAAAAGTAGTTTTATTATTTTATTATTTTAAAAACTTTTTACTTTTTTACTCCAAAAATGGTGAATCATCCTCCATGGTTGACATTATCATCTTGAATCCTATTGGTTCTTATAAAGTTTATCTTGGTTGTACATTTTTCTTAGGAGGCCCATTTTAGACCTCAAAACTCCCCTAATGCATGTTCATAGGCATGGTTGTGGTTGTGCTATGATGAGATGTTAGTTGTATTGAATAACATGATTGCATTAACATTTGGTGATAGAAAAACGTTAACTTGTGCTTCTTCATTTTTTCATTTCCTCACACCTTCACTTCAAATAACATCAAATGTGGTTCTAGTGGATGGTCTAATAGGCTTAAAATTATAATTTATGTCTTACTTTTGCGATTTGATAGAGTTTACTCAATGGTGGTTCGTCATGTTCATTACATACATTGTTTCTTATGATAATGGGGAGTTGCCATTCATGGGTGGCATTGGTTTATTTATGTTTCACTTAATGACGAAGTATTTAGTCTTCATGCTCTTTATGTTGTATGTTGTTGATTGGCACAACATATTTAATGCACAGATTGACTCTTTAGAAATCAAGGTGATGTTGGCATTGTTTTTTGCTTAGGTGGTGTTAAATGGAATTCAATTTTATTTCCACTTTTTATTGATATCCAAAAAAAAAATTGTCGCACTACTTAGTACTAGCATGCTTATTCTTAGTGTAATGTCAATATTGCACCAATAATTAAATCGAGAACGTGATGTACTTTCATGTATTATTATTATTTTTAACAAGCATCAACTTAAACCTAATCTTGGAATACAATCAAAATTATTAATGTAAACCCTTGAGTATCACAATAGTTGTAATTGGTCCTGCATAAAAGCAAAGGTTTCATGTTTTAGTGTTATGGTGGCACAGTCTATATGTGGCAAAAATTGTGTAGGGAATTACTTTCATAACTAATTGTTAGGAGACTTGACCCTCAATTTTAGATCATGGAGGTGGTCTCTTATTCCTTAAACTTTGTTAAACATTTGTAATCCATTGCATGCATGATTACATAAGGGTTCAAGATATGGATGAATAAGGGGATATTAATGTTTGTTGTCTCACCTTTAATAAGTGTGAAGTTTTTGGATCTTAGTGGGGGGTTTTGGTTCTAATTTGTCATTGAAATAGGTAATGTTTTTCTCGCTCATTTATAATTGTATTAAACCTTCAACAAGACATTTGATTGAGGCGTGGTTTGGTCTACATTGTTAGCTATGATATAACAATGGCAATTTGTCTTAGTAAACATTTGTATTATTTAGGTTATTCATTTGACCTCACTTCACCTTTTCACTTGGTCTGAACTTATGCAACCTCTTTTTGCTCTATAAGCTTTGTCATTTAGCCTATAGATTTGAGTTTCACTTACTGATCTGAAGTATTGTCTTTTTATTTTATGATGTAACTAATGGTGTTGACTATTTGAGACAATATGTTGGAAGAAAGCATGGAAATGAGTTTTTGGGATTTAAATGCAAGTTTTAGTATTTTACATTGTTTGGGAGCAGGCCAAGATTTATCCATTTGGTTTTCTACTTTGAAGGAATATGAGGTTAAATGATCATTCTTACCATAATTGGTTTCTTTTTATTAGTGTTTATTATTTGACAGTTGATTCAATGGTGTTGCGTTTTTTTCTTTCTCTCGATGACCTCTCTCCCTTTCTCTCTACATACAATTTCTCTCACTCACTGAGATGTTTCTCCTTTATTCTATTAACAATACTTTTTTCCATATCTTTTCCTTGTCATGAACAGATATTTTAGGGACAAACCCACTATGTAAATGGAAATTGTAAATTTGCAGCAATAGACACTAGGCTTCACACTAGGTTTTCTAATGATTTTAAAATTTACTCTAATTTGAGTTAATCATCTCTACATATTAAGTTATGGGAATTACTCAATACTAAACACTACCATCCATATCCTCAACAGTTGGTCTTCCTTAAATGGTCATTTTCATCTGAGGTTTGAAATCCATTGTTAAAATAATTGCTCAAGGTCTTGGTGTGGTTTTTTTATATCCACATAAGGTTATAAAATGGGTTATCATGATTGTCACATTTTAGTCTTAAATACCTACAAAACTTTCAAAGTTGTGACCTTCTTATGTGGCTCATTTTTTGGGTGCTTATTTGGTACCCTGGGTATTCCTTATTTGCTAGGTCAAAGCCCCAAAGAGAATTTAATCCTTTATTCATAATTCAAATTAAGATATGGGTATAAGAGCCTTTGGTTATTGAAGCTCCATTTATTTTAACTTTGCAGACTTGCCCACATAATTCAATAGTCCCTACAACATATAGTAAAACCTTTCAAAATTGAAGCATTGTTTTCATACAACATGTTAGACTCAAGGGTATTAAAATATGTCCCATTTCTTACAAATTAGGTTCGCATATTATTTTGGACCCCACCACTTGCAAATATTTCTCAAGGCTTCTTTGTGTTGCAAAAGCATTTTGCTGAAAATGTCTATATATTCATTACCCTTATGTATAATAATATTAACATTGGTTTCTAATTTACCATGCACAATATAGGAGAGAGATTCCTAATGTTGTGCAGGGACCAGTAATTGATATAGTACTAGTCCCACCAAACCACCATAAATTGAGACTTTTGAAACCAATATTTAAACAAAAATAAATAACATTAAGTATAAATAAGTATTAATTTATGTCCAAAATTTCCCCATACATTGATTGGGCCAACAACTGTCCATAAATAGTATCTTACTACTTAAGAGTGCAAACCATATTGACCCAACTAGAAAACAGCTAAAACCATAAATGCTTCCAAAATGGTCTATTCTAGAAGTACAAAGTAGCAGTCACTTCAACCCCCACTCATCAGAACTGAAGCTTTGTATCCCAAATAAATATCCCTACCTACACATAATAAAAGGGAATGCATGTCAGCCATAACTGCTATGTTGTTCAACAACTAAACCCCCTATGTTCAATAAATGACACCCAACCCAATAACATTTAAACCCACTTTGTTCAATAAATGACACCCAAACTCAATAATTGCAATAAATGACACCCAACTCACTCTATTTCTCATTAAAACAGATCAAAGCACATGGATCAACAAATAACCAATTCCCAACCATTAGATCACATCAAATTAAATCCAGACCACACATTCAAAATGAAGCCATTGCAATCCATGTGCATCCATGTCCACCAATTAAATTCAAGTGCCAAAAACTATAAAAGAAGTCCACCCACTGTTGAAGTTGCATCTTATGCTTTCAAACTATTCATCAAACTTGAAGACAACATCACAAAATAGTTGCCAATATATCCAGGTTAGTTATATCAATTACAACTCATTCATCTTACAGTTATGTTTTCATTGTTTTCATTTATCAAAGTTCTTACATGATTTGTCTGACCATAACTGCTAAAAGGATAGCTGGATGGTTTCACAAACAACCATTGAATAAAAAGTAGGTTCTAAATACAGGTACTTAGAAAAGTTAAAACCATTCCTTAAAATAAAAATAAAAAAATGAATGCCTTCAACATACTTAATTTTTTTAGTTCAATTTTCTAAAACTTTTTATGACTGATAATAAAAATTGGAAACCATATAACCACACAACTGCTTTTTAAAGAGTTTTTGTAGAGTTTCTTATTTCAAACTCTAATTTCTCCATTCAATGAGATAAATGTTTTAAAAACCTAAGATCTTTTCTCACGTGTCTTCAGTTAATTTTTCTTTGTCCAATATGGGAATCTTGATTTACGTGAAAGTCTATCGTAATGGGAATGAACAAAACCTTTCAACTACACTGCAACTTCTATCATAGAATCCTACTTGAAGCCCACTAGCAGATATCCATATAAAAGTTTCTAAACTGATGAACAGGTAGGCAATTGACTTAATTTCCATGTTGTTAGGAAAAGCAAGCTCCAACAATGTGATCATCAGGTGATCTAAACTTACACTTATGGATTAGCCACTTAAAATATTGTGGATATAACGTGGTAGTTTAAAAGATATTGTTTTGTATAATGTTGAAAGTGAAGATAAGTCCATTCCAAGGCTGATCACAGCTGCAAGTTGTTCCCAACATAGAATTTATGCTCAGCCTTACTGTGATTATCACAGGCATAGCACTCTTCTAGAGCATATGACCATATTTTGTTTGAGTTTCCAAACTAATTACTATGCCTAGAATGGTGGCCATGGACTACAATGGAGAAGTTGCAGTACTGAGACATTTTTGGCAATGCCAAACAACAAAAACATGGAAAATGATATTTGAAACAAAATATATGTGCACATTTCACTTTCTTATGCCTTAGCTAAAACATTGTGAGTTTTCAGTATTTTTGCATATGGAAAGCATACCAACAAGAAAACTGATGGCAATGGAATGTAAGCCTATGGACTACTACCAACCTTAATTTAAAACAACAGGTTTTTATTAAAAATGCTAATGAAATGTCAAAATTCTTGATCTATCATACTCTTAAAAAAACAATCACCACATAGATGATCTTACCAAGAGAGTAATTCTAAGCCTAAAGAACATCACAACAGATATAACCTTAAAAGAAGAGTAATTCTATGCCTAAAGGCCAACTAAAAAACATCAACTATCAAGATACCTTCTATAGCTTGGGTGAGTTTACCAATTCTACAGGAACACTATCTAATACCTTTTACAACTTGGATGAGTTTATCAATTCTAATTAAACACTATCCATCTGGCTAAGCAGCATTGAACACTATGAGAGCACTATGTAAACTTTCTAATTGAACACTATGAGAGTGGTCTGTAAACTGTCTAATTTGAATAAATGGTAGGCAACATTCAATGTTGTGTAATTGAGTAGATAGTGTTCACTGTCAACTATATACAATAATGCATTATAATAGACAATATTTGGATCCATTTATAAATTAGATACTAACAACTTGAATTTATAGCAGCAATGCATTAAATTTAGACAGTACTTTGGGTGCATTTATAACTAGAAACATGCAACTTGGATATACATGGTTGTATGCTAGTTCTTATCCTTACATTAACGAAGCAGTCATGGTAATGCATCCTTATAAGCCCAGCTTGCTATAAGGGAATTCTGAGCAAAAGCCTTGGAAATTGATTGTTGAATAATTCCTTCAACTGCACTGCAACTTCTATCATAGAATCCTACTTGAAGCCCATTAGTAGATATCCATATAAATGTTGCTAAATTGATGAACAGGCAGGCAATTGAGAGACTATGAAGTAATTTGCAATGAGAGACTATGAAGTAATGCAATTCAATTTCCTGTAACATACATGTTGATAATTTCCTATAATAAAGCAGAAGTATTTTTGCCTTGTATGAAAGCATAATTTACAAATATTCTAATATCTAAATGCATGCAATAATTTTACAGGTTGTTGCATCTATGGCAAAAGGAAGTTATACTGCTTGTACAAGGAGAAGTGGCAGGAGAGTGACAAGGGGTGCACAACTGCGATGCACATCATTTGATGAGGACGGGACAACTGATGTCAATGCCAACAATGCACCAGGGAACATTGTTGAGGATGACCATGTAACAGCAGTTGATGTTAACACACCATCAGCCACAGAACCACCATCAACAACAGTCCAAGGGGCAAGTTCAACTAAAAAGATCAGTGCTATAAGAGGATGGTATTCCTCCCTCATCAATACATTATTGGATAAATGGACTGACTCATACAAAACGTAGAGGGCCTCTTACAGTTATGACTGAGGAGGAGGAGGCTGAGGTGGTTGAGTGGTGTAAAGAGATGGCCCAATTGGGACATGGACTAGAGTTGATACAACTCAAATCAACAGTTGCTCAAATCTGTCAAGGGAGGCCAAACCCATTCAAAGATGGGTTTCCTGGTAAATCATGGTGGTTTGGGTTTAAAAAAAGGCATCCAGAACTTGTATTGTGTACTGCTGAGGACCTTGACAGAGACAAAGCATTAAATTTGTGCCTTGCAGTTGTGTAGAAATTATATGACACACTTTCTAGTGCTTACGATAAACATTCTTATGGAGCAGACCATATATGGAATTGTGATGAAATAGGTTTACAGGCAGGGAGGAATTGTGGCATGCGGGTAATGTGCCGAAATGTGCCAAAGATTTTGCCTAAGAGTAGGGAGTGGATAACTATTTTATGTTGTGTTAATGCAATTGGTACTTCAATCCCAGGATTTTATCTATTCAAAGGTAAAAATCAACTGAAAAGCTATATACAGAACTGTGAACCAGGTGCACGCATGGTTGCACATCCCCATGCATGGATGACTATAGAACTATTTCTAAGTTTGCTTCGATACAAAGTGGCGTCTCACCTAATAACAGACACCTATTGATATTAGATGGCCATGGGAGCCACATGGTTGTACAAACAATTGAGGAAGAAAATAATTTAGGCATCGACCTGTTGACATTGCCCACTCATACCACTCACAGACTACAACCCCTTGATGTTAGTGTGTTTGGCCATTTCAAGAACTATTTCAGGTCAGAGTGCATTGTATGGATGACAAAGAATCCAGGGGTTTAGGTGAAAAGGTTCGAGCTAGCAAAGCTTGCAAGTAAAGCTTTTAAAAGGGATTTGACACCATCAAATATCAAGGTTGGCTTTAGGAGGACAGGAATCTAGCCACTGAACTATGATGCTCTTATGCATGATACTGGTTGTAGCCAAGCGTTTCATGTGGATGGTTAGGAAGAAGGGAATGCCCAAACATGTGTTGAAGTGCAAGAAGTAGATTACAAAGATGATGTTGTTGCAACTGGTAATATGATTTCCCTATCTCAAGGACACTTATAAGCTGAAGACGATGAAACTGTATGTGAAACACAATATAACCATGAACAAATTTGCAGTAACATGGAGATCGTTCCACCAACTCAAGAACATGAAACTCATGTTGTTGATATTGTTAATGACATTGTTGAACATGCAGTTGACAATGACCAATTGACATGCCAAGCCAGGTAACCCCACCTTCATGGCTAGCAGAAGCAATGATCAATATGAATGCACATAGTGTCTCAGCAACCAATGAAGAAAGCATGAACATGCCCTCACAACTAGTAGAATTGAACAATGAAATTGTTCATTTTTTGTGTGGACAATAGATCAATGGAAGAAGATGACGGACATAATGAGGCATCAAATGGAGATAATGATATAGTTCAATCAGTTCCAACAGATATTGAAAGGGAAGTACCAAGCAATGACATGCAGTTGGGAGGGGTGGAGAAAACACTTGGCTGGTTCCTAAAGCTACAAGTAGAGAGAGTATCAATGAAAAAAAGCAAGGTGCACCGGATAGTCTTCGTCTGGGCTGAAGCGCATAGTTAGTCACCTCAAAGGACTATATAAACCTGTTAGTTGAGTTTGAAAAAAAGAAATTTGAAATGCAAGAATTAAAACAGAAAAAGAAGGATCTAGTCAAGGAGAATGCGGCAATAAGGATTGTTGCAACACAACGTCGAGCAGATGAAAGGATTGAAAGAGATAAAGAAAGGCAAGTTAAGGACCAACAAAAACAAATGGCAAGATAGGAAAAGGAAAAACGAAAGGCACAACAAATGCTTGAAAAGGAACAAGGGATGATCAACGATACAAGAATAGTTGATGAAACCAGGATTATTTCAAACTCATTGGACTCCATTGCAGATAATACAACATTATTCCAAGATCTCATAAACATTCAAGTGCCTTACTATCAAATTGAGGGTTTACCCACTTGCCTTGTTCCTACCAGAGTTGGTGTCAATTCTCTGTATGCTCATTACACACCTCCACTTAATGCAGGGGTCAGTAGCACAAAAGTGAGGTATGGGTACTCAATACCTCCATGGGTGGAAGCTGCAAATTGGAATCAATCATATGGCAACAATCAACCATTTCCTAATCAACCCTTGACTGGTAGGCCAACCTACCTGGCTCAAGAAGGTAACTCGGGGAGTTTTAGCATTCAAGATTCTCAGGGCCATAAAGAATAGGGGTGTCATATGTTTTTGGTTCTAACCACATTATGATGTGGATTTGGATGGATTGTATCTTTTTCTTGTCACAGAAACATTTTGGCTTACAACCTAGGTTGTTTTATTTCATATTGTGTGCGACATTGTAGCCAAAATCCATTTTAGAAGGAACATCTATAGTCTATTATAATGTAGAAATCTTACAAGATTCTCAGGGTCATAGAGAATAGAGTTTGAGAATTCTCAATGAATTACGCATACTTTCAGGATATGCAATGTATCGTTAAATTCACTAAACCTCTGATCTTTTGAATGTCCTGCATGCAATTACCAAATTAATGAAATTAAATGAATCAGTCATGAGAACTGAGGTATATCTTGTATACATTGTATAAAACAACTTTTAAATTTGACTAGCCTTTGTGACTAGTGCTCTTTTTATTAGCAAATCTATCTCTAATCTTATGTTTGTGACTCAAATCAGTTTATTGTAGTTTATATAATACAAAAAAATACAGAAAATATGAAAGTTTCAATCAAAATTATACCTGTACATCAATGTAAATCCAAGATTCCAAACCATTAAAGACAATTGCTCAAGTTGAACTCTTTGCTTAACTGAATTTATATCCCAAGATGGACTCCTTAACTCATGTAAGAGAATTTTATTTTAACAATGTTTTTGAATTATCTTTTTGACTCTTTGTTGATTGGAGTTTGCATACTATAACTAAAACAAATTAGGATTTTATTTTCCCCAATTGTCTGTTATTGATTCAAGATGATATTCTAGGTGTTTTTCGCTTCCAGGGCCACTCCACGATAAATATACTAATAGTGATTTCCTGTCAGTCACTGGAAGATGTTAAATTTCTCTTTTTCTCTCAATCCCAGCCCCAGACCCTGCACAACCTATCCTAGATCTGCTTGGAAACCAAACTGGCTGGTTTTGTGTGGAACTAGTTCTTGAAACGGCTTGAGGTTTGGTTTGGTGCTTTTGGAGGTCTGGTCAGCTAAGTTGTCCAATTCTGGTTCTAGTTCTAGCTAAGTTGGTTTTAATACATTGATTACAACCTTGTCCAAATCCAAACTCATACTTGGTCCTAACATTACACTTTATTACATCACTAATTTTATATCTTTAATATGAATGACCTCCTAGTGCCTAAGTCCTACAAAATAAATATTATATTAGTTTGTCTAACACCCTCAATATTTATTTTGTCATCAGTGATTCCCAACATGGTCCTATACTTCTCAAACTTTCTGATCTTCTGACATGCAAAAAATGAGCTCTATTTCTTTCTTTGGTACTTGGTCCCTGATGTAGTGATGATGTACTTCTATGTGGTATATTTTTGAATGGAATATTTATTCAAGTGATGGTAAGATATTAAGTAGACCCGCACTCCTAAGCAAGCCAAGTAGCTGAAAAGTAAAACCTATGAAAACAACTGATTAAGGAGCATTAGATCTTCCAACACTTAACCAAAAAATATGGAAGCAAGCTAACACTATAACAATCAATCACATAATTTAAAACAAAAATTACAATGGCAATTTAGCTCACATAAAACAAATTGAATGATACTTAACCAAAAAATATGAAAGCAAGCTAATACTGTAGCAATCAATCACATAATTCAAAACAAAAATTACAGTAGTAATTTAGCTCACATAAAACAACTTGAATGATTAACAGTAGCTTACAATAGTTTCGATCTTCATTCAACAAGACTCACGATGTCAAACCCTAACCCTTAGTCAGCTAGAGAAGTGTGCCCAACCCACATAAGAAAATTTCATAGAACAGAACATTTGCTGGGAGAGAGTGGATGCATGAAAGCGAGTGACTCTCTAGTCCTAGAACCTGGGTGCTACCTATATTTGGAATCACTCTAATACATGCACTTTAGTGAAAACTAGAAAAGATAAAGAGAAGCATTTTCTAATTCTGGAAATAACTAAAACCTGCAACCATCTAAGGTTGTCACATGCAAGTTGGAGGCCTTCTTGGGAAGGCCTAAAAGGAAGAAACCTAAAAATATTATAGAAATATGATTCGTAAACACTTGTGGATCAGCACTGTGGTGAGCCCTTGAAGATTGGTGATACCATAGGAAAGCCTAGAAGAAATGAGATAATCCATAGAGGTAAAAGTTTTGCAGCCCTTGGGACAGTACTTCCCACCAAAAGCTTTGGATCAAATCAATATAGAGGTTGAAAATAGTGTTGGTGCACAAATACCAACATGAAAAGCCACAAAGAACATCAAAATATCCACAAAAAAGGGATGAAAGATCCTTGTAAAGGATGGTTTGGAAGGAGAACTAGTACAACCACCCATAGGTGCTTTCAACCAGTGAAAATATCCTTTGGATTCACAGAGAATAACTTTGTAAGAAAGAAACTCCTAATGCTGGTCATTCAAAACAATGCAAAAAAATCTCAATATCAGTGCATACAAGTGGGCCAAAACAATTTGATAGGGGGATTTTTCCCAACAAATGATATTACCAAAAAACAACCCCCAAAACTCCATAGTTTAGGCACAATCTTACACAGAAAACTCTGAATCATTGAATGAACATCTGAAAATGAGTTAAATACACTAAACCCTAAACCCTCAAAACTTGCCATGCAAATTTAACAAAAATTCCAAATGGGGTGTTTTGTGTTGAAAAACACATAGAAATCGTTGGTAGGATTAAAATCCTACTAGATAGAGGCCATGGGTGGTCGCCAGACCTTCTCTGGAGCTCGCCACACCTTCGCCAGACCTTCTCCGGAGCTCGCCACACCTGCAACGAGTTGGAAATAAGCCATTAGACAACAGAAAAAAACCAAAAAAACCAACAAAAAACAGCAAAACCTGTAATTACCTGTTAAAAAAAACCTTCGACCTCAAACTCGCTAAAACTGCAACTAGCTCCTCCCCAAACAACAAAAACTGTGAAGTAAACCACCACCAAAGAAACCCTAAATAACCGGCGGTCTAGAATGACCAACAAATCCAGGTGGAAAACCACAAGAAAGCCAGAAACATGTTCCAACCATGGACGCATAACCTCGAACAATGACGGATATCAACTCTTGGTTAGTGGATGAAGCATGCAGGTTCTGGGGCCGTCCCACACCATCTTCAGCGGAGGGCTTCGCCCAACAACTGGCCCCGAGCAGAAAGACAAACTGAAAAATGAGCATCGCAACAATGTCGCGTAATGAACCCTCAACACAACGCGGAAAGGAGTTTTAAGGTGATGACACGATGCCCAACACGTGGACCTCCACGGTGGCCAGGTGTCGTACGAACATCACACGGGTTCATGTGGCAGCGGGCGACGTGGCAGGGAGGGCACACAGGTAATGGCGTCCCTTCCCTATGCTTACAAGGAATAAAGGGGGCTCATTCAAAGGAGGCATTTGATTATATTTGCATGCTTTCCACACTTGATGGTCTTATATAAGTTATAAGAAGATGAATATGATTATAATCATCACCATTTTGTTTGAGTTCCTTACCTTTATCTACTTTTAGATTATTTTATTTACCTCTTCCCTATCTTATTATAGTATAACACCATGATGTATTTATATTGATATGCCCATAGTCAATAGGTTTATGATAACTTATTTAGTATTAAATAAAGATTGATGAAACAATGATTTTTGATCATGTAAATGAATGCTAAATTAATTTTTTTTTGGTACTTTCTAAGAAAAATGATAAAATAATAGCTAAATTAATAAGACAATAGTTATGAATCTTCAACGGGAATGAAAGAAAATTACCTTTTAATTGTATTTTTGACTTATATCCTAATAGGTTAACTCAAATTCCAAGCACATGCATTTGTTGAATGCAAAATTAAATTATATGAACACTGATTTTGCATACAATTGATAGATCCACAATTAGATAAATTGAAAATACATGGAAAATCATGTTTCCAATAGGTACTAACTCTACATGTTTTTGATAGACACGTAGTGAGATACAAATGAAATACATGAAAAAGATGTGTTCAAGGAATCATTTTTTTTCATGTGTTTCTAATGTATCCACTATTGATCCATCAAAAGTATGCAAAATTAAATTATGCATCCAACAAATGCCTACAATTGGAATTTGAGTAAACCTACAATGAGATAAGTCGAAAAATATGACTAAATTTTTTCTTTTCCCTCCAAAACTATTTACCCTTATGGTTGAAATCACGTTGAATCATATTAATTCTTTTAACATTGAAGTTGATAGCACATATTTTGTTTTGAGATCCATTTCTTTAACTCAAAATTTCTCTAGTGAATGACTCTCTCTTTCCCACACCCAAAACCAACTGACAAGTTGACAACCCACTTTTATATTTGTAGGATTACTTGATGTTAACCTAGTTTGCAACCATATTTTAACTGATGCAGGATTTTTTTTTCTATTGATTAGATCCTTTGAGGTTGATTTCACATAACATTATACATGGATTACCTAGTCAATTTTGGATAGACTTAGATGCTTTGATAATTGTATTGATGGTACATTTGGATGGTCATGGTCAATACAATGTGGTGTTGATAGATATGACATTGCACACATATCTAGTTATAATAGCTTTATGACATCATAATCACTAACGTGATGGTGAATGCTCACTTATACAAAATTTGGCGTATCAAATCTCAAGAAAGATGAATAATTTCTTAGTTTGCTTTAGAATTTTATTTTATGCTTGAAAAATTGCAAGTTCATAAATCACCATACTTTTGATGAGTTAAAGCATAGGAAGGTTATTGTTGTATAAATTTTGATATTATAATTTAATGTGGATGTTTGTAAAACATTTGAAGAGAGTGTTTTTCATCTTCAACCATCTTAATATCACAAAGATAATATTTTAAGAATTGTTTGACGCTCTATTTCACTGTGGGGCTCATAAGAATTTGTTCTTATTTTAACAATATTGATTTTCTTCTTTATGCTAATCAAGCCATATACTTTTGATCTTGTAGTACAATGTTTATCACTTCCTTACGATAAATGATACATGATTGATATTACATATTTCTTATTTGTCCATACGATGATAGATTGTTTATTTACATTTTTTAAAATTTAATTTTCTAAGGATTCATAATATGTAAATATGTGGTTCATACATGTGCTACCATAACTTGTAGTTAAGCATACTCTTGACACACTCAATGATAATGATTAACACTTGGCAACACATTTTGGTGCAACAATTGCTTAAGGGAGTTTTCTAACACCATTGTACTTTTAGGGGTCCAACTACCTTTAAATGAATTATTTTCAAGGGTGTTGGTTTAGGGCATGAACTGCGTCACCATTCAAATCATCTTGTGTACCATCGCATGTTGATGTGAGGCATGATTGATCAAATCTAAAACCTATTCTTGAACATTAAAGAGTCAATTCTTTTAAGATAAAAGAGGTGAAATAATGAACACAGAACAAAGAAAGAAGATCATATATAGCTAAGGAAGGAAGATCCTCAAGGAAGTATAGTCACAAAGGATGGGTTGTACAAGGAAATATGACTTGCCTTATGACTTTCTATATAAAATGGCAAGAAGGCACAACCACAACTCCATTCTATGAGTTGATACACTTTAAGGGCCTCAATGGATAGTGCCCCTAGCATGTGCCTATAGGGGATGCCCATAGAGGGTGCAACTTGATCAATTGCTTTATGATCATTTTATAATCCACATCTTTTACATCACAAACTTTAATTTCTCTCCACTAAAATCAACTTCAGACATGTAAAAGGGAATATGTATTTATTACTTGTGTAATAAAATAGATTTAGCACCAGTAAAATATTCCAAAGTCCAACCAATTTTTTCCTAGTCACTACAAGTATTAATTTTATATCATGAATCTTAAGTGCAAATTGTGTTGTAGTACATTGTTATCACACTCCAATTTAAAGTTTAATGTGCACTAAAGGGGGTTTCCATCCTCTCTTATGTCATCTAAATTTGAGTGCAAAATTTCTCCACCTCTCTTCATCGGTATAACTTAAGTCAAAGGTGTTGTGCTAATGTCATTAACTGCATATATAATATGAAGAATATTTATTAGGTATTGAAGTGGTGGGTACCTTCACCAAGTCCCTCTCATCTCACTTTTACAGTAAAACCCAACCTCCTTATATTTCTCAAAATTAGTTGATATAATCTATATTGACTATCATGTTACAAAAGCAATTGCAACCTTTGTGATTGATTTCTCAATAAACTCTAGAAAGGGAAAAGTGGAGGGGAGGGAGGAATGGTAATGCTTAGCAAAAAATATTACAATACATAACATGAATTTAGTAGTCACTATGAGGCAAGGGGACTCATGATGAAAATTAGAGTGGCGATTTTCATTCTATGAAAACTTCCCCTACCACCTTAACCATACAACAATTTGGAAATTCTTATTATCACCTAAAGTCATCAAACACAACTTAAGTGTGAATTGATCTAATCATTTTTTGAGGTTTTACAAAAACTTTAAAATTTCATGTTTCCTTCTAGTACCATAACATTCAAAAGTCCATATATATATAAGTTTGGATACTTGGTGAATCTGACTAGTCCTTGATATGCAAACAATAAAGCATTTGATGATACATTTGTAAAAATATTCAAATTTCTAATGACCTTATATAAAGTCTCTATAAAATTTTGGTTATATTTAAGGTAAAATAATTTTATATTATAAAATTTGGGTGAATCATTTTTAGGAAAAAAGGAAAATTGGCAAAACTTTTCTCACACATTCAATTTTATAAATATTATAAATGAGTTTTTAAATAACCAATTTTATTTATGATATTTTTATTTAATTACAAATATATTTTATTTATGTCATTCTATATCGTTCAAATATGTACTCATAGGAAATTATAAATAGTTTATTTTATGTATTTTTTATTTATTTATTTCAAGCTTTTCATATTTATTCATCTTTTCAACAATGACTAAAATAAAAATAAAAAAAGTCCAAGAGACATAGAATAGACAATGATAGGGTGTATTATTAAGCCACATCCTCATGTGTTCAGGTCAAAGTTCGTGGGCAAAAATCTAGCGACATTGGTGCGATCCTTGGATGATTTTGATAGTTTAGATACCCTTGGATTGTGGGCAAAAGTTCAACCATGTTAAGAGTTAGTGTGGCCCAGGGCCAAATGCGATCCTCATGTGATATTGATGGCTTAGATGCCCTTGGATTGTGGTTTCTTAAGCCAAAGATTAGCCATGCATTCATCTCAGGGCTCACACAACTTACAAAAAAGATATAAAAAAAAAAAAAAAACAAAATCAAAATATACATATTAACAAAGCTCCAAAAATAAAAATATTCCAAAAGTGAAACAATACGCTATTATTGCACCAAGAAGTGTATTCTACACCCAATATGAGGGTAATATGTTATTCCATGGATGCTGAACATGTTCTTTTTAAAATAAAAGTAACATATAGTGTAAATAAGAAAGCAATGTGGACATAAATGAATATACATATTTTGACTCATTTTAATTAAAAGCATTTAAAAAAATGCACCAAGAAGTGTATTCTACACCCAATATGAGGGTAGTATGTTATTCCATGCATGCTGAACATGTTCTTTTTAAAATAAAAGTAACATATAGTGTAAATAAGAAAGCAATGTGGACATAAATGAATATACATATTTTGACTCATTTTAATTAAAAGCATTTAAAAAAAAAACGAATAGTCTCACCCTCAATGCTAGATTCATTGTTAATATTACAATTTAATAGGTAGGAAAAGTGGTAAAAATATCACTGTGATTCTAGGAAATAAACAAAATATTTTGATCTTAAGTAACATAATTTAATATTAACTCTAAAGAAATAAAGTAATCAAAAATATAAAAGATCATATATATATATATATATATATATATATATATAATATATATCATAGTAAAATATTTCAATGTTCAATAAGAAAAAGTAATTAAAATATAGTAATAATATTTATTAGTAGGAGAGTAGTGATTCATTCAATTTTTATATAAATTTATATTCCCTATTCAAAAAATAATAATAATTTGAAAAATATTTAAGATGAACAATATGGTTCATAAATAAAATATTTCAATATTTATATATTATATATGTATATATTTCAAATATTCTTATTATTTTACATTTTTCACTTTAAAAGAGATTTGTTTTTAGGAATATTTTATTCTCTTGGTAGATCTGCTTAAGATAGAACTATTGTAGTCTTAACTAGAACTAGTTTATGCTAACTGTTACTAACTTCAGATAGAAACGGCCTGGTTCCTTGCCAGGATACAAGACCATGACAGAAACAATCACTGGGGCTTAAGACATTTTTGTGTCATTCCCGTTTTCCGTTTACCTATCCCTGCAAGCATGTACTCCGTGTTCTTGCCAAGTTTGCATTTTAGGGCATCAACAACGTAGAACTTTATTTTGAGTAGGAAAATGGTTTTTCATATATGAATAGTTTCACTTACTGAAGAAAATAAAATTGCGTGGATGAGCAACTGGAAAGACTTCTTAGGATGTTAAACATCGATGATGGCCCATACCAAGTGCCGTTCCTATAATTATATATACTTTTTCATTTCTCCATGGATTTTTCAGTGACCACATGCCATTTAAGTCTGAGAATAAGCCTCATCTTTTCTTTCCTAGATTCAGAATCACCCGGATTGAAAGAATTTTTGTTCACACTGGGTAGAGCCCTTTGCAATACTGAATTTTGATCGGTACATATAAGTTGCCACATCTTTGTGAAAACAATGAACCACATAAGTTGCTTCAAATGAACTGAACCATTTTTATTTACCATAAAATGCAAATAACTTGAAGATAGCACAAGCACTAAAAACCAGGAATTTGAATTTGTAACTCAAAGTGGCCTGCTGTATACATAGGACATGAGTATGTATTTCACACTCTAAAGGATACTGCTGCTTCATAACAGTCAACGCCCTTAAAATCCTGAAGATGGAGCCTTACTGTAATTGACAACTAGCATTTCATAACATGATAACATCAACAATCCATAATGTCTGAAAAGATGCCAGCGACGTTCTTCTATCATTAATGACTTCGTATGATGACCATTATAGCGTCTCCCAGCGATAAAAGCCCTATGTAAATAACAAATGAAAGTAAAAGCACATTTTGTGCAATCAACATTGAAACAAATAATAAAAAAGCGTGCCACGCTAGGAGGTCTCTGAAGATACTCTATTCCTTACAAAGCAAATGAATGAATGGAATTGAGATTTCGAATAATATTAACAAATGAACCAATATATCTTATTAAATAATTTAACTAAACATTTGCTGAAATACTGCATCAGCACTCCCATCGTACTGTGCAAGTAACTGGATTGCGTCAGATCTTGGCAAAGCTAAAAATTCCTGCAAAAGCAAATTCACTTGAAAATATGATCATGATTTTAAAATCAGAAAGCAGAGTGAAATACACGCCTATAAAAATAACCTAAAAGCACAGCCAACTATCATTGATAAGCATAGCCAAAGCATAACGTTTTAAAATTAAATGCAATGAAAATATGGAATTAGACTAGAAGCATCTGGTAGCTGATTATGCATAATTTTAGCATTCATTTGATTTTAGAGGCAAACCCTGATACCAAAAGAACTATTTGGGGCTCTGATCCAAACAAAATAATTCATATTCTCAAAAGGATAATAGAAGAAAGAAGTCAGTACAGGAAACCAAGAACATTTGCCAATAAAAATCTAATCGCAAAAGAGAATGAACTCAACAAGTGGTAACCTGCAGTTCTTGTGGCCATTAGTCTATGCCTGGTTAGAGAGGAGCTCAGCCGTTAAATGAAAAAAGGTGCTTCTAGCTAGATGATGCCAATTCGTAAATCAGATGGGGGGAATTTGGATGTTGAAACTTGATACGGCTAACCCAATAAGAACATTATTATGAATGACCACAAGAAAGTAATGGGAATGAAAATGCTAGTGACAATAAAAACCTTCTTCGTAAGAATGACAGTGGGTCAAATGAAGAGAATAGAATAATAACAATGATTATCGTGAAAATAGTAAATAACAATAAAAGCATCAATTGTAAGAATCACCCGTTCACGGAACTTTCCAAGTTTCCAAGATTCTGAAGTTATCTGCCTTCTTTAGAAAAATAACGTAAACAAAACAAATAATAAGATAGATAAATAACTAGCCACAACTTCCACATCAAACAAGATATATGAAGCAATAGAGAGAAAGAGATCCGTTCATGTTATTGACGACGATCTTATAATGGAGAGAGGGAAAGAGATCAGTTCCATGTTATTGACGACGAACTTATAATGGAGATCAATTAATGTCTTCAAATATGCAGATCGTTAATATGTGTTTTGTTGCTGTCTATATCTCGACATTCAAAATGTGGTGTCATTGTCACATTGATGAATACACCCCACCAACGAACGCGTCCACGGAGTTGGGAATCTCAATGACTTCAAAATTACTTACTATGGAACTACAATCTTTAAGGAGGGATTGGCGAATACAGGCATCACGGGCACAGTTGATTCTTAGAAACAAACATGACGGAAGACAGCATCTGTATCGACGTTTAAGATTCAGTTCTAATAACTTTTCAAATAACCTGCTATCTGTCAAGTCGATATCTCAACACATCTTGGAAGGAGTACATGATCTTTGCATGAGTAGGCGGTGGTAGAAGATATATTGGTTGAGGTTAAATTATATTCAGTGTGGTTGTCAAAGAATGTGAGTACGTGAACATGATCAAATGGCAATTGAATGAGGTGACCCTATAGCAATTATACAATTAACAATATCAGTTAGTTTCACACGTTGACAGATACTGCTAATCAAAGATTGCACCACACCAGATTGACCAAGAAAGAATAGATTATTTATAGATGTACCAATCAAAGTAGATTAACCAAGGAGGAGAGGTGATTGCCACCCACTCACCCCTGCAATTCCTTCTCCAAACCCTAACATGGTTCCACCATCTTGTTGAATGTAGAGGATTGCAAGCAGGCAGCCAGATGGGAGGGAGGACATAACACTGTTGAGTGGGTTAGGGTGTCACAGCTTAGCCAAAAGGATTCATACATTTGATGGTGTGATATCTGCAAGTTAAAGCAGGGGAGTCTTTCCAATTGTGTCCTACCCAAAAAGAAAGTAATATAAACAACATTATAGCTTTTGGTGGATTTTGCTACTCAGATCATACACACATACATATAACATCCAAAGTGATCTAGCAGAAACTTACAGTGGCTGCTAGCATGATGGCCCAGGTTAGGACTTGAGCAGGTTGTAGAAATTTATGAATTTTTAAATTTTAATGCCAAACAGAAATTTCACCTCTTAACAAAAGGTTTCCCAGATCTTGACCCTATGTATTTTCAGCCTTAGAGCTAGCAGCTGTGAAATATAAACAAAACAGCAGCAGCAGACTATATTTTAAATCTTAACAACCACAATCCACTTGGCAATTCAAGAGGAAAGATACCAATGTGTTCTAATAAGTTTCATCCTTCTAAGGAAATCTTATCGTGCATATAAGTTTATAACAGATCCGAAAACACTTATAACAGCCATGAAAAAAGCAGCAAATTTGTCCTCGTAAACTTCAATTACAATGTTAAATCACTTATCATATTCACCCTTAACTTATGTCAAATCAGCAAGAGGAATATAGTGCTCGAAATTATAGACAGTGAAAACTATAGCTGGTTGCAATTAAATCTACAATTTACAAAAGTGTTGGACAATTGAAGACTTCATTTATATGCATAAAGATGAAGTTCAGGTACATACTATGGTGGCCTTATTGCAAGGCTAGTATAATTCTCTAGCTCTCCAAAACCAACAAAACCATAGGAAAACCATAGCTGACATGAAGGAGATCCAACAAGTGTGTCCTCCAAGGCAAGACATCTCTTCTTCTCTTCACCAAGTACAACCTAGGGTTTTATCTTAAAAGCTTGATCTCTAAATCTCCAACAGATCAAACCCTAACATTAGTTTTCCAGGCGCTCAAACAAGCTCACAAAACCCTAGCAACTCCAAAAGAGAGAGAGAGAGTGATCAAGTATATGAAAAAATACAAGAGAGAGAAGTAGCGTGACCCCCTCGATCACAACTCTACCAAAGAATGAACACGAATGAATTAGTGAATGGAGGACTTGTCACTGCTAAATTTATGTGATATTCCAAATTAAAATTTACAGCAAATAACAGATGCAAGAACTAAAATACAACAATAAAAATCTGAACAAAGGCACAAATCAGAAAACCCCAAAATGTGGGCAATAGTCCTGAGCCATTTTATTAATTATGCATGGAAAATCAAGTACAAGAGGATGAAATCCATTGAACCTGTGCTTGCTTCAGCAAGCAACGCAAACCCCAGGTTAGAATGTGTAGGATCAGGTGCTGGAATTAGCCCAAATCTATAGCTTGAACTTGCCCAGAAACTCCGTTGCAGACTGCTGAATGAAACTGATCGTCCTGCTCAAATAATGCTCGGAACACTCTGAAATTGCACCCACAAGCTCCTCTTCTCAAACCTGAAAATACCCAGAAAAGATTTAGCCTATTTCCAAGCCAAAGTTGAACCCACAAAATGGTGCAAATTTCCCAGCTAACTAGCAACTCACCCTGCTATAAGAATTAGGATTTCACGCCCGAATATTGCCCGAAAAATTCTGTAAAATTAGTCAGAGACTCAATAAACCTACAAAAACCCAGAAAGGGTTTGGGTTGAATCCACCGAACCTCGGTGACCCCCAACAAGTGCAAATTGCCCAATTTGGCCAGAAAACGCCCCACAAAACTGATACCGTTGAATTAAGCCCAAATCCACAACTAGAAAACTCTCTCAACTTTGGCTAAATTCTCCCTTGAGGAATACCTCCAATCTTCGACCCTTATCTCTCCACAACCTCTATTCCTCCGACCCCTGTGCACTTCCAGAAGTGTAAAATTTCGGCCCCAATAATTCTCTCAATTCAGCCCTGCTAATCACCACAAAATATCCAGCTAAATTAGGGGAAAAACCCTTGCAAATCCTCTGGTGTTCTACTCCGTAATTGATCTCCCCACAAGCAATTTGATTTTGAACCACTTCTGCGCCCTGGAAGAGAAACGTACCAACTGAAATAACTTGCAAATACACCAAATGGAAACTCTGAATTGAGCTCCCCAAATTGCTTCACTAGGGAGACACTCCAAGTTCTCCGAAATGAGGGTGGAATTCCCGCTTAGAAATTCCATGTGCTAAATAGCACAGTTGTCATGGCTAAGCAGCTCAAGAGAATTAATGTTGAATTGTCAAATGATCAAAGATGCCAAATGGAGGCCTCCAAGCTTTTTTTATAATTGTTGGCCCTCTCTCCCTTGGTGGTCCCCACCTTCCACTAATTTGCACCCCTTCCTCTCTTACTCTCTTCTCACTAGTGCGAATTGCTCCATTGGGTCAAATTTCCTTCTCTAGTGGCCCCCACATTCCATTAGAGCTATAATTTTCCATTTTTCTTAAGTCCCATACGCCAAAAATATCTCCAACGCCCAAGTGACAAAATTGTGCTATGCTTAGCACCTCCCCAATAAACTCCATTAATCCCCTCAAATGAAAAATCAAAATTGGGGATATTATAGTCCTCCCCACCAAAAATTGCTTGTCCTCAAGCAATGCTTGAACAAGCGCCCTCTCTAATTGTGGATCCCCACTATCACTGCAAACTATAACAAGGTCCCAAATGTGCCACTGGATTGTCTTTGATCTCTGCATTGTCCTATAGTGAAGGAGTCCCTCAATGCCAGGATCCCAAGCCAACCTGATCAACGTGGAGCACCCCTTCCTCCACTCACTATCCTGCCAGATACAGGCATTAGAAGCCCTCTTCCTACCGCCAATAAGTAGAGCCTCCCGATAATGTAAAAGTCTGTCTAAATCCTCATGAAGTTGCTCTACCGAGTAGCCCATCTCATGCACTTTGATGGTGGGCCCCTGAAGATACAACCCAATCCCTATGCGAATGAAGTCTCTTCTGCATGAGCTCCTCCTAACATCCTCCTGCTGGCCAACCTACCATGCTGATGAAGTCCCCCACGCCATCAGCGAGTCACTGAAGCCCAATGGAAAATCTGAGTGATCCCCCCCTATAGCAACCAACTCATCTCTAAAGGTTGTTGCGTTGTCTAGTACTGTGATGCTCGGGGCCCATGCTTGTCTCAGAAAAGCACGACCATGTTGACGTTGCGCCACTTCAACTCGAATAGGTTGCCCATCATGTGCACATTGCAACCTCCTCCCCTAAAACCTAGAGGCGAAAGATCGATGAAGCCAAGGCCAAGCTCTGTTGATTTTTGAGTAGCTTGGGAGGTACTCCAAGCCCTAGAGTTCAGGGTTTAGAGGGTGGAGCACCACAAGGGTCACTTGTGGGCTTGGAAGTTAGAACCCAAGGTTGGGGTTTTGCACCCATCGTGTTTCGGGCCAAAACCATAGAGAACTTTGGGCATGTGATGGGATGAGATGTAGAGGGTGGAAAGGAGAATCCAACACTTCAAGAATCGTCGAATTTCGAGTTTTCCTTAGTGAAATATGAATTTTTGAAGTTATGGAGTGGGTTTGCACCATATGAGTTAAGGTTGGCTTGAGTTAAATAACTCTCTTGATAGTTGGACAAGCCCATAGAGGAGGTTTTGAGGAGCCCTTCTATTGTGTATATATAGAAGGTGATGGAGGACATTTAGAGCATCCATTTTGCGCAACACATCACAAACAAGGAACAAAGAAGACTTATCTGTTTGGGCTGCAGCAAAGGAAGAAGGCAAGAATAGGAGGTTGAGTTCTGTTCTAGGGCTTTTTGAGGAGGTCGAGGCTCAAAAAGGAAGGTCGCAGGCCTATTCGTGGAGGGCGGTTCAACTAGGAGGAAATTTGGACTATTTTTGTGGGTTAAGGAGAGGTAAAAACCATTGGGAAGGGTTGTCGCAGCAAGAAGAAGGCTTGTTGTAGCAAGCCGCAGTCCCTAAAGCCACTATAGGTCTGTGCTAAGGCAAAACAAGAGGGCAGTAAGGCCTATTTGGGAGTGTTGAAGCATGAATAGGTAGCGTGGGGCTTAAAGAAGGTTGGAGAAGGGTGACCACAGCGAAAGGAGGATTGTTGTAATAATTTTGTGAGGGTTGATAGGACTGTGTATTGTGCCCTAGCCAGTCCAAAGGTGCAGCAGTCAAAGAGACCACAAACAATGAGCTAGTGTATGCGATTTGGAGTACATCTTGTGTTCTATTGGGTCAAAGAAGTTGACCAATTTGGATCAAAGTCTTTGCAGCCTATTGGTGTCGTGTGGAGGATCTTCCCTGGTGGTGAAGTATCCATCTTAGGAGCAAAACCAACAATGTAGTATTGGGCATCTTTGCGCTGTTGGAGGGAAGCGTGTGGATTTCCAAAGTAGCCCTAGACAAGCAACCTTGAAGTGATGAAGAGATCTGAAGGTTGGGTGAAGTTTGGAGCCTAATGTGCAGCAATTTGATGGACAAAAGTGACTGCTAGATTGGCGGATTGGAGCTCAGGTATTGGCCAGCATAGAAGAGCAGATTGGATAGCTCGTATACATGCAGCAGAAGTGATTTGCAGCAGTGTTAGGTGGCAACCCTCATGGAGTCTCGATGTGTTGTCTTTTGAAGGACTAAGGGGTAGCTAGTGAGCATTATGGAAGCGAAGGATTGGCAAGACAAGATATCACATAGAAGCTGCAACGAAGTTTGTCATTATATCTTGTATTCCATAGACTATTGTAATATTCAGATTAGTTTAATATAAAGAAGATTGGTGATTGTACAATATTGTACAATGTTGTTAAAAAGTGTGTATCATTGTGCATATGTGATTTACTGCTTTATATTTCTATTGTGCAAAATAGTTTATGGTTGAGATTCTTGGTTTGGTAGCGTTAGTGATTTTAAGACTCTAACCTAGACCCAAGGTCATGGAAATTCAACAAGCTCATCCTATCGAAGTGACTCTATGATGTCAATATCTACCCACCCATTGCTAGTCTCGATCTTGAGCTGCAACTAAAGAAGCCTGCCTCGCCAAACAATGGAGGCCTCAGTGATCCCCCATGTGTCAAACCCAAAGTCAGCTAGATCACCCTCTGCTATGGTCCTGCTCCTCACGAGATGGAGTGGCCTGTCAACCAACTGAATCCCTCGATCCCCTAGCCAGACTTGTTGAGGCATAGCTCTAACAACTATCGAAATCCGTCTGTGCCTCATCCCTAGTCCCTACATGCAACCAACATATAGGCCCCATTATCATGAACTAATTTGATGCATGCTAAACTGCCCTGTGCTTGCCACTGCGTAGTACCGATGACTGCTGGAAGCCACATGTGCCAAAGAACTACCCCCTGAAGGCAGCCAATAAATGTGGATCCAATACTTGCAAAAGACTCTGTGTATGCAAACCTGTCTTGCTCTTGCCAACCATCACCACTGAGTCTACCATCCGCCCTCTCGATAATGTGGCAATACAATGTTTGGAAGTCAGACACATATTGGAAAGTTGCCTCAGTCGTTCACAGTATCCTCTGCTCATTCATGGTTCCTAACATGCCCTGTGGAAAGAGTGACATGTGTCTCCCTCGTGCCCAGCTCCCCAGGCGTAGGCTCAATGATGAACGATATGCCACCCTGCAGATGATCACCTCATCCCCCAACCTGTGGCTGTCAACTCGTGCAACCCAATGCCACCGTTGAGAAGTCTCTCCCCTAGTGCGTTGAATGCCATCCCAATATCTCGAGTGAGCTACCTGTCCCCCGCTGCTCGTGCCCAAAGTGTCAAAGGACAACAACCAAATCATCTGTGCATGTAACTGATGTATAAGAGGGGGAGGCGTGTGAGTCCCCATGGATACCATCGAGTATCGCTCATCTTTGTCCTCATCAATCTTGGGTGAACTACACCCAAAGGTATGCCCGGTGTCTCCATCCATAAGTCTCCATGGAGGCAACCCTCCAATACCTCGTTGTGCAACACCATATGCCCCTACGTTCCACCAAGTATCCCTGTACTCCTCGACCTGGCATTGTACCCTGCGGCCTATCCCTATACACCACTGGATACCCCATGCTACCATTGTACCATCTCCTATCCTGTGTGTGTCACTATACCTGGAACTCCCCACTATTAGTTTTTGGTAGCATCGGATGTGCTCTAGCCATGAAAATTGGTGGAGAGGTAAGGCACATGACTTCTAAAGAACCCAGAAACCGTTCGGTGAAATTCCAACCAGATTGTATTTTATTAAAATAATTAATATTTTTAATGGGGTTCCTAAGTCTAAACTTAGGAAAATTAAAATATTAATGGGTATTGATCAAAATATGGTTGAGAATGATCTAAAAGACGGATTAAGTCAAGTTTTAATCCTAGTCGTTGATTAGAGACTTAATCTCGCCTGTTGAAGTCTCAATGAGAAAAGTATAAGGAGGCTTGGGGTTCATTTAGAAACACACATGGAGAGAACGAATTGATCTGCAGTTCGATTTCTAGGGTTAGGACGCTGAGAATTCGAAATGAGTGATCATTTTGCAGCAAAGGGGTAGGGATAGTTCGGGAATATTGGACAGAGAGGCGGAGAGACACTAGTGGAGGTAGTACAGCAACGAGGAGGACTAATGTTGGGCCAATCTGGGCCCACGCAAGTCTAACACAGAGCCAGAAGGGCCAGTGCAGAAGCAAACGCTGCCCTCACATAGAAAGTTGGACTGTTGGGGAACTACCAGAACAGCCGGGAAGGTTGACGCAGAAGGCAGAAGAGACAGCGCAAAGCTAATGCAGAGCCTATAAGGTTGACGCACGGCCTACACAAGGCCAACACAGAAATAGCTGGGGTTAGCCAGTCTTGCTGCCAAATCAGCCGAAATCTGCCGGGTGAAGTGAGGTAAAACTCATTCAGTTTTCCGCCATTGTATTTTCTTTGTCAATGGATTGTCGGGAGGGCATCCAGCGTTGCATTTAGAATTACTGCTTAATAATAGAAAACCCTCAGAGCTCTTGCACTGGTTTTCCCGCATTGGCTTTTTCTGGGGATTATTTTGTCCAAAAATAACAATGTCCTATGTATCTTGTTCTTTAACCAATTTTTTGTTTCATGTAATCAAATTTAAAGTAGTGTAGGCGACAAAAGTAATTTACTTCAATATTTAGAAAATAACTTGATAATGTATATTAAAATGAAGTATGGGAAGTAAATTCAACTTTTGCTACAGTAGAGATTCCTTGGACTAGGAATTTTCACACCCACGTGTACTCGGTGCGAGGTGAGTCACTCAATGCAAACCAACATGCTACATCAAACACCATACATCTCCAAGCTCCTCTGCAGGCCACTACTCATCACTGCATACCTCCATACAACACTGGATGCTAGGGTCTAAAATTGGGTCTGTATGCATTAGGTCACATCCCTCTACATAACACTGGACTTTGCAGCATATCTCTGTGCACCCCTGGGTACCACTGCCTACTATCATACCCTCGTGTATCATATGTCATCCCACATGCGCCAACGCATCCACCACTCTGCTAGTAAGCCCTCCACGATGTGAGCTATATCTCTTCATCTCCCCAAATAGACCCGAGTAGCCTAACTCCTCTCATGCTATCGTGAATGACACTACTAATCCTATCCTCAGTAGCTCCTGTGTCCAATATACCAGTGAGAGAGCATTGTCTCCATACAATACCCTATTTGACGGCTTGTCGATGCCACCTCCTCCTACCAACTCCTGCTAGAGTAGGCTAATCATCCTACAATCTCGTGTATGCCCAACATGCCATGACAACTCATGAACTCTGTCGGCTCCCCTGCTAATCCATCTTGTCACTAGTGCTGTCAGGAACTCTAAAGGGGATATGAAAACGTGTGTGCGCCCAACCACTGAGTTCGTCATCCAACTACTACCATCACCTACTGACTCCACAATGTGATGGAGAATCCCACCTGGATCCCAACAACAGTCTGGCCCTCGATCCCCTCTAGTAATCCATAGCCTTTGCTGATCCGTGGCCATGGATGCATCTAACCTCCTAGCCAGCTCCACCAGATACCAACTCAATATCTCTTGCCATCCAACCCTGAGAGAAGGATCGATTGCACAAACAACCATACATGGAGCAAGTCCTCCATCCTGCGAATGTTGCACCCTGTGCAACTTGTGTCGCTTCATCTCGCTAATCTGGCCAATCCATGTAATCTACCTAGAGAACGCAGCCTCTCAGTCACCAAAACAAGGAGGCAACCCAGTAATGCTGCAAGCCCCATTGATGTATGCCTGATGAGGACTGCCATGTGAAAGCATGATAGCTCTGCTGACTGTCGATGCACCTAACTGCTCCTCATCGATGGTTGATTCCAAGGATGGGTTGCTTGTCCTCCTCCAGCATGCGCTCAACATGGGCCAATAACTTCCCCTTCACAGATAGTTCATCATGAATAACATCCTCAACAATCAATGATAGATAGCTATTGTCTAGAAACTCTATCACAAGTCTAGATGCCTCTGTACCTATCGGCTCCTCATCAACAATGGATATGGCTCCAGGCTCCTCATCAACATGTGGTGTGCTACTATCACCTGAAAACTCGGTCACAACACTGGGTACCTCATCAACTATTGGCATCTCATCAATGGGTGTACGCTCAATTGTCTCCTTACCAACCATGGCCCCTTCAACTACATTTTCATCTTCCGCCTTGATCCTCCTCACCATCCCTTCATAATTCGACTGAATTCCCACTCATTTGTGCATGTCTCTTAATTCACCAAACTCCCAAAAGGAGAGGGACGCCTGAATGTCATGTCTCAATGATTGGTATGCCCTCCAATTTGTTGTCAATAACTCCACATTAGTTGCAATTATGTCTTGCCATCTTGATGCATTATCCATAACTTTGGGCATAATGGATTTGTTGTAGAATTGAGAATGGTCTTGATTCCCAATTGTGGTATGAGACAACTGCTCCCCCACATCAATCATCCTTTGTTGCATCCTAATTAGCTCATTCAAGGTTACTTCCATGTTTGATTTTAATATTTCTTTGGATCCCATGATTTCTTAGCTTCTTCTTTTTTTTAGGGCTTGTCATCACTTGGCTTAAGGCCCAAATCAGACCAAGATCATGGCTTTGATACCACTGTAATATTCCAAATTGAAATTTACAACAAATAACAAATGCATGAACTAAAATACAACAATAAAAATCTGAACAAAAACACAAATTAGAAAGCCCCAAAATCTGGGCAATAGTCTTGAACGATTTTATTAATTATGCAGGAAAAATCAAGTACACGAGGATGAAATCCATAGAAACTGGGCTTGGTACAGCAAGCAACGCAAAACCCAGGTTAGAATGTCTAGGATCAAGTGTTGGAATTGGCCCAAATCTATAGCTTGAACTTGCCCAGAAACTCAATTGTAGACTGTTGAATGGAACTGATCACCGTGCTCAAAATTGCCCGGAATGCTTTGAAATTGCAGCCCACAAGCTCCTCTCCTCAAACCCAAAAATACCCAAAAAAGGTTTAGCCTATCTCGAAGTCAAATTTGAACTCACAAAATGGTGCAAATTCCCCATCTAGATAGCAATTCGCTCTGCTATAAGATATAGGATTTCAAGCCCGAATATTGCCTGGAAAATTCTGTAAAATTAGTCAAAGACTCAATAAACCCACAAAAACCCAGAAAGGGTTTGCGCTGAATCCACTGATCTTGGATGACCTCCAACAAGTGCAAATCGCCCAATTTGGCCAAAAAACGCCCCACAAAACTGATACTGTTGAATTAAGCCCAAATCCACCACTGGAAATCTCTCCTAACTTAGGCTAAATTCTCCCCTGAGAAATACCTCCAATCTCTGACCCTTATCTCTCCTCAATCTCTATTCCTCTAGCTCTTGTGCACTTCCAAAAATGTAAAATTTCGGCCCCAAGAATTCTCTCAACTCATCCCTGCTAATCACCACAAAATCTCCAACGAAGTTAGGGGAAAAACCCTTGCAAATCCTCTGGTGTTTTGCGCCTTCGTAATTAATCTCCCCACAAGCAATTTGAACCACTTCTGCGCCCCATATGAAAAATGTACCAACTGAAATAACTTGCAAATACGCCCAATGGAAACTCTGAATTGAGCTCCCCAAATTGCCTCACTAGGGAGACACTCGAAGTTCTTTGGAATGAGGGTGGAATTCCCGCATGGAAATTCCTTGTGCTAAACAACACGGTTGTCTTGGCTAAGTAGCTCAAGAGAACTAATGTTGAATTGTCAAATGATCAAAGATACCAAATGGAGGCCTCCAAGCTCTATTTATAATTGTTGGTCCTCTCTCCCTTGGTGGTCTCCACCTTCCACTAATTCGCACCCCTTCCTCTCTCTCTCTCTCTTCTCACTAGTGCAAATTGCTCCATTGGGTTGAATTTCCTTCTCTTGTGCTATAATTTTCCATTTCTGCTAAGTCCCATATGCCAAAAATGTCAACAATGCCCAAATGACAAAATTGTGCTATGCTTAGCACCTACCCAATAAACTCCATTAATCCCCTCATATGAAAAATCAAAATTAGGGATATTACAATTTAGCAAGGATACCAGGAGGGATTCCAAAGGGACTACAACTAAACCAACTGGCAACAATGGGACAAGGGCCCACTGTCACCTCAGTTGATGTTCCCTGCTCTTTATGGAATTTCACTGATGGGAGGATCCCTGGTATGGTGGAAATCACTAGAATGATGAGGTCAATAACAATGTACAATATGATTTCCAAATCCCAGTCACATGAGAGGCTCAAAAACTACGTTGTTTGTCTTATAGGCAAAAGAAGGGCTGTCCAAGAAAGGCTTGAGGGAAGGAGGCCTAGAACTAGGGATTAGAAATATCTCTTGACAAGGGACACACTAGACCAAAGATTCCTAAAGAGAAGAGATTTCTAAGAGGCCTTGTGAAATAATAAATGGTAGAGATGTGGGACCACAAAGAAGCCCAAAGGGACCCAAGCAAAACCTATGGTTTTGGTTGAATCTTCAAACAAAAAGCCTAGGTCAAGCACAAGGGAAGAAGGGATAAAAAAATAGATGGACATCCTTTGAGTTTTCAAGTACAGAAGATCCCTTAGAAAACCACTAACCTAGATAGACATAAATCCAAGTTATTTTGGAGATAGGGCTTGGTGTATCTCACAAACTGACCGTGAGATTTGCTTAAAATTTGGAGGGCTAGTGGAGGACACCCTAACATAGTTCCTTGCCAACTCGCTTAGCAAACTGATGGCTGTAATGGAATTCGTTGGGTACCCTAGCTAGGTCGTCTACAGCTAGGACAGAAAAAACTTAAAAAAGGGAAAATTCTAGGGTGATACTGATCATCAAGGACTGAGACCAGTGTCTAGCCAATTGTGGAGAATGGAGTCAAAGTGAAATTGATTAAAGATGTTTGCTCTACCAAGGAGCCTTCTTGCAGCTTTGCATGCCTTAGAGAAGCAGCTACAAGGTCACAAGCAAGGTTACTTGGGAGTAGGAGCGAAAATGGGGAGCGAGAGCGACATTTTCAAAAGCTCCCAGTTTGGGAGCGAATCCCGGAGTGTTTTTTATATAATATATATATATATATTATATTTTGATGCATATATGTCAACAAAAACATGTAGAATGATGAATTAGATATAAAAAACATAAAAAACATAGATTGAACAATATAACAACAATCATCTAGAAGTTATAATCTTCATCAACCATGTCCACAAGTTAGTAACATACAACATATTGGGTCTCATCAATCATGATTCATCAATCTTAAAGTTTCAAGCTTTCAAAATTCAATATATAACATTTATCATTATTGATCACCAAAGTTGTACTTGTAAGCTAAGTGTAACCATTACAACAAATAATATCTAACATGAAATGAAATGTTATAAAATGAAATGAAATGAAACAACTTTCAACTTTCACAAAGCATCATATTCATAATCCATTACTAATGAGTTATAATTGCCAACTTCAAACTTAAATTGTCATATATTGTTTACAAAAAATATCATAATAAATATGAAAGAGTCAACAATTATAAAAACTACTAGAAACTAGAAAAGACAAGTAAATCTATTATCTATTGGTAATGCTTGGGTCTCTTGCCGCTGCGAGAAATGTCTAATTTTTTAGTCTTGTTGGAAAATCAAGATCTTTGTCATTAATAATTTAATATCACCCTCATTAACATAAGATAGAAAAAACATAGCATGTCAAGAAAGATTTTGTTCGAGTGATGGTTACATTTTTAGTAGGGTCATGATAAAGGAGTTTGACAACCAATGTCACTAACATCAAGGTACATAGAGGGATTGGTGCTCTTCATTAAATATGAGTTCCATACCCTAATACATGACAAAATCCAATGGAAACATTGCAATCCCCCCCATCTTGAAACCCTGAAAAACTAATAAGTCTGCTGGATTTTGGATGAGATTTAAAATTCTACTTTCTCCATATGAAATCCAACGAGGTCGGAACCACTCTCAAACATCTTGAGTCATTTCATGGTAATGTTAAAATTTAAGTAAAAGGATGAAAATGAGGATTAAGGAGAATGTCACTTTTACTTTAAGAATTTAACATTACCATGAATCGCGTATCAATACTAGGGCCATAGGCTTGATAATTAGGTTGCCCCACTAAAAGTAATGGCAAAAGTGTCCTCAGACACGTAATTTTATTAATCAGAAAAAACAATTACATCTAGAATTTTGCAAGAGTTTACACCCAAATAACCAAACACTCTTGCAATGAGCTATTTATAAGCTAAAATGTCCTAGCTACCTCTAATTATGGATCACTTATTAAATAACAAGTGTCCACTTACAATAAATGCTATTTAAACAACTTGCTAACAAATCTCCTAAAATAGAGCCTAAAATACGACACATTTGTAGAGTCATATCTTGTTACAACAATATACTAATTCTAAATGTCTCCATTAAATAATTAAATATTCTAGAATAATAATGATTAATTTAATATCTTAAATTAATAATTATTTTATTCCAACTTTATAACCTATGATAATATTTTATTTTTGGATCGTCTAACATTCCCCCTATGATCCAAAGATACATTACAACAGATACCAAGTTCATCCCTGAACTTAGTAAATTTTATTCTGCCAAGCGGTTTTGTGAAAATGTCGGAGATCTGATCTTCTGAAGGACAATAAACTGGCTTGAGGACATCTTTGGCAATGAGAGATCAAATATGATGATATTTCGTGTCCACATGTTTTGTCTTTGAATGAAAAACTGGGTTCATGGCAAGTTTGATGGCTGACTGGCTGTCAATGAATAATGATGTAGCTTCTGCCTGAGAAATGCCCAAGTCCTGCAAAATTCTGTGCAACCAACAATTTCACATGCTGCTTCCCATGCTGAAATGTACTATGCTTCTGCTGAAGAAGTGGCTATTGTAGCTTGTTTCTTACAACTCCAAGATATTGATGCTGACCCCATATTCATTAAATAACCTTATGTTGATGCTCGATCATCAATACTTCCAGCAAAGTCGACATCTGAATATCCACCAAGTACAAAGTTTTTAGTCTTTGTGTAAAGAAGACCAAAATCTTTTGTTCCTTGGATATATTGAAGAACTCTTTTGGCCACATTCCAATGGCTATCTCGTGGTTCCTGCATAAAACGTGAAAGAATATTGACTACATAAGATAGATTAGGGCGAGTATTTGTCAAATAAATCAAGCTGCCAATCAACTGTCTGTAAGTAGTACTGTCCACCTTTTCCCCCCTTCAAATTTTGTAAGTTTCAAGTTTTGCTCCATGGGGGTAAGAACAGGCTTGCAATCCTGCATTCCAAATCGTTGAAGAAGCTCTGCTGCATACTTACTCTGGGAAATGAAAATATGATGTGGATGTTGGAAGACTTCAACTCCAAGATAGTAGTGAAGTAATCCCAAACCTGTCATCTTTAAACCTGCATGTAACTCCTTTTTCATGTGTGCAATATGATCATCATTGTTTCCAATAACGATCAAATCATTTACACGCATAACAAGAATCACCAGATATTTGCCCTGTTGTCGCACATATAAAGTATCATCAGATTCACTTCGTTGAAAACCAACTTTCCTAAGATATTCATCCATTTTTGCATACCAAGCTCGGGGAACTTGTTTTAACCCATACCAAGCCTTGATCAATTTGCAGACTTTATGTTCTTGCCCTTCAATTTCAAAACCTGGTGGTTGTGTCATATACACATCTTTCTGTAAATCCTCGTCGAGAAAAGCACTTTTCACATCCTTTTGATAAACTTTCCATCCTTTCTGAAAGGCCAATGCAAGTGTTAATCAGATGGTGTTCCATTTAGTTGTAGGAGCAAACGTTTCCTCATAATCAATGCCTTCCTGCTGCGCATAACCTTCGGCGACAAGTCTTAATTTATACTTTTCAAGTTCGCCTTTTTGGTTGTACTTAATTCTGTAAACCCATTTGCACCCTATGGGTTTAACATTTTGAGGACAATCAACAAGTTTCCAAGTGTTGTTATCAATTACGGCTCGATATTCTTCAATCGTAGCCTATTGCCATTCTTTATGTTTTACTGCTTCTTTGTATGTGGAAGGTTTAGTAAAATCATGTGCTGACAAGGCAAAATTTCCTTCACTTCTGTGTGACTTTCTTGTGCCTGTTTTATTCTACTCATCAGGGTTTACATCTTTCAAAAGTTGAACTGCCCATTTTGGTAGTTCATGCTCAATTGTTTGAGATTCTAAAAAGTCACCACCATTGTAAAGAGGATTAATATAAATTGATGTTCGTCGATCAGTTGGAGATTCTCGAGGTGGAGAACCACTGTCAGAAGAACTGTTGCTACTTGGAGATTCGGATGAACTATGAGAAGATCCGGATGGTGTTGTTGAAGTAGATGGACTGGATGAATCATCTTCAGAGGAAAGAAAATCAAGTTCATATCAATTTGGTGAATTTGGTTGACTTTGTCTATTTCCTTTTCTTTGACTGCCTTTAGTTTCTAACTTTTGAAGAACACTTACGATTTCTTCAACACTCTTACTCTGTGTTTCATCAAAAATTACATCCCTGCTCACAATAAATTTTCCATTGGTCAAAAGACAGTACCCTTTCTTCTCATCAGAATAGCCAATCATTGTGCATTTCAAACTTCTTGAGTCAAGCTTAGTTCGTTTTCCTTTCGGAACTAAGGCATAACATACTGATCCAAAAACACTAAGATGTTTAACTCAAGGTTTGAAACCAAACCAAGCTTCATAAGGTGTGATTTCGTCTAAAGAAGTAGTTGGAGACTTGTTTCTTAAGTAGACAGTTGTATGAATTGCTTCGGCCCAATATGTTGGACTTAACCTTTTGAAAGTTAATATAGATCTCACCATTCCTAACAAGGTGCGATTCATTCTTTCTACTACTCCATTTTGCTATGGAGTGTAAACATTGGTAAGATGTCGTTTTATGCCATTATCACTGCAAAAAGTTTTGAATTCATTTGAAGTGAATTCTCCCCCATTATCTGTCCTCAGAGTACCTATCTTGTCTTTCACTTCATTTTCAACAAGTTGGTGAAAAATTTTAAACTTTTCAAATGCTTCTGACTTTTCCTTTAAGAAATAAACCCAAGTCATTCTACTGAAATCATCAATGAATAGTAAGAAATATTTGCAACCATTGAATGAAGTCTGTAGTGGTCCACAAACATTAATGTGAACTAGTTGTAGCCGCCTGTTTGCACGCTAGGAACTTGTTGGAAAACTTTCTCGACTTTGTTTTCCATAAATGCAAGCTTCACATTTTTGAATTTTCCTTTTTGAAAGTGGGAAGTCCTTTAACCATCCCTTGTTTCTGCAATTGAGAAAGACTATCAAAATTTAAATGTCCATATCTTACATGCCATAATCTTATAGGTGAAATACCTGTAGTCATTGCCCCTGCAAAATCAGAATGCCTTGGAATAACTGTCCCTTTCATCCTTAACAATTTTCCATCTTCATAACCTGTCATCACAATTTTCAAGCTCTGTTTGACTGCATTAATCTTAACGAGGCCATCTTCCATAATGACCTGATGTCCTGCTTGTCGAATCGTGACTAAAGACAACAATTTTTTCTTAAAGGTTGGTACATACCATACATTTGAAATCATTTTTTCTCCAATGCCAGGGACTTTAATTGCTCCTTTTCCATAAGGAGTATGTTTTGTATCATCTGCAAGAAAAGTGGAATTAAGTTGGAAATCTTGAAAATTCCAATAAAAATTACGTCAAAAAGTCACGTGCTGAGTTGCCCCTAAATCCAAGATCCTGGCATCTTCATAATCACTCCTAAGATGGGATGAAAGGTGTAATGTCAGTGAGGAAGTAAAAACATATTCTGAGTTATCATCATCATGATCATTTGCAAATTGTGCCGAGTGGTGATGAAACTTGGGAATTTTATTAAGAGAAGTTCGACAATCTTCAGCATAATGTCCAACTTTATTACATATTCGACACACAATTTGACTTAAGTCTCTTCCTCTTCCTGAAGATTGTCCTCTGTCTCTGCTTTGACTTCTGAGATTGTCCTCTACCTTGATTATTATTTCCTTGTCCTTGAAAATAGCCTCTTCCTTGATTGTTTCCTCTGCCTTGAAAATTACCCCTTCCTGAACTGTGACCTCTATTAAAGTTGTTTCCTCTGCTTTGGCTTCGGCCTCGACTTTGTACATTATGTGTTGCTTGATTCTAATTGAAATTCCCTTTGCCTCTGCTTCGAGAACTGTCAGTTGATGATTTACTAGTGTTGGCCTCTGTGAAAAAGACATCTTCACCAACTTTCTTTTTCTTCCCAAAGCTTTTATCATGTTGGGTCAACATTTTGCAAAGCTCATCAAAATTTAGTTTCTCTAACTTACCAGTTAATTGTAGAGTCCCCAAAAAATGTGTGTAGGAAGAAGGAAGTCCCGCAATTAAAATTGTGACCATAAAACTATCATCTACTGATGGAAAACCAACATTAATGATTTCCTGCCTAATATTCTTAAGTCTCGAGTTATATTCAAGAACATCTCCTTCTTCAGTCAATTTTTGTTGCAACAATTTTAATTGTAGATCAACTTTCTTTGATTCAAACTAAGTATCAAAGAATTCTTTAAAAGTTCTCAAAGCAGACCATGCATCTATAGCATTTTCTATATGGACATATATTTCATCATTGACAGAAGATTTAATGAGAGCTAATGCTTTGGCATTCTTAACTTTTCATTTTGCTAGTGCCACTGCATCTATGGGTTTATTTGGCTTAATATCACCATCACATATACCCTGCCATAATTCATTATAAATGAGAGTGCTTTCAATGAGGCGTTGCCATGTTTTATAGGATTTTGTACCTTCAAGTTTGTCGGAATCAAAAAAAAAATTAATCAACTTTGACATTGTAGTGTCGAAACTTCACACCACGAATCAAGCTCCAAAAAAAAACAAAATATCAAGATGGGCAACACAACATGCAACACACGACGCAAAAAAAAAAAAAAACGATCTATTGGGGTTTGGCCTTGGCCCTCGTATAGTCGTTGAAACAGGAGAAAAAAGACTAAGCTTTGCACTTGGCTCTAGTCAATTTCTCAAATATTTACAAGTTAACTTTCAAAATTTGACTTTTACAATGATGCTTTTGCAAAATCTGGTAAAAAAGATGTTACTCCCCCTCAAAGTAAAATTACTTTGAGTCACACTTATCTCTCCATAAACAAATTACAAAGAAAAATCTCCTTATTACTCTAAAAAAATTAGAAATAACCTTATTACTCCACAAATATTACAAAATCCTTATTACTCCAATAAAACATTACATAAAATATTATATATATATATATATATATATATATATATACCTCTCTCTCCAAATTACAAAATTAAAAAAATATTCCTTATCTCTCTAGTAAAGACTTTTCACTTTTCGGATTCACCATTAAACTTACTTAAAACCAAACACAATCAAACATTGGATTTTTTTTTACTTGTCCTTTAGGCTAGTTCTTGACTGGTTGACACTCGCTGGCTGGCTCTCTCGCTGGATAATATTTTCAGAGTTGAATCTCAGAAACGCAGGCTTTCCCATGTTTATTAGATACAAATTTGAACTAAAAAGCTAGAACATCTCAGTATCCCCGGCATTAACGGAGCACTTTGTTCTTTTTCATAAATAATGTAAGCATTAGTAACAAATTGATTGAGAAAAAACATTACACTTGAATATCATGTAGTACCTGTCAGAATCAGTAAATTATGACGGGATGTGTCGTTTCAAAGAAGAATGAAACTGAGACATCAAGAACAAATAAAAAATTACGACAATGACAGACCATAACCTCTTACAGCTGACTCATTGTAACCATGCCTCTATTTCCGAGGCATAATAAACAGTTGATCACACACTCCAAATGTAATATCCTTCTATGCATTTGTATCGATACTTATTGGCTCCCATTTCAAACCTGGCGCCTCATGCTTCCCACCATCAATACCACAACCGGTTCCTTTAGCCCGGAATAGGATGGCGTTACGGTAGCATTTGTAGGGCACAACTATCCATCAAGATCTCAACCAACTTTTGTGGCTAACCAAACACTCATTATCAAAAGCTTTACATTTACATTGGTTCTCATTATCACAAGCTTTACATTTACATTGGTTCTCAACTTCAAAAAAGGAAGGCTGCGAAGCTTATTATGGAAAACAGATGGCAGCAAACACTGACAATCATGGAACGTGAATAGAAATAAAAGAAATCTAACAATAATACACAAATTGATTTGCAGAATTTTTTTTGTTTGTTGAACACAAAATTGGACAATTTCATACCAATCATTTGTTGATCAATTCAATGGAGTTTTCCAAAAACTTGTAGAGCTGGAATGTCCTCCTCACATCCATTGCAGCATTACTGGAGCTCTGATACCACAATAATGGCAGAAGTGTCCTCAGACACGTAATTTTATTAATCAGAAAAAACAATTACATCTGGAATTTTGCAAGAGTTTACACCCGAACAACCAAACACTCTTGCAATGAGCTATTTATAAGCTAAAATGTCCTAACTACCTCTAATTATGGATCATTGTTAAATAACAAGTGTCCACTTACAATAAATGCTATTTAAACAACTTGCTAACAAATCTCCTAAAATAGAGCCTAAGATACGACACATTTGTAAAGTCATATCTTGTTACAACAATATACTAATTCTAAATGTCTCCATTAAATAATTAAATATTTTAGAATAATAATTATTAATTTAATATCTTAAATTAATAATTATTTTATTCCAACTTTATAACCTATGATAATATTTTATTTTTGGATCATCTAACAAAAAATATATTTATTTATTTGAAAAAAATTGCATTTGGAATGTTACTACAAACAAAAATGCAAAAAAGGTTAGGGAGCGAAGATTTCGCTCCTGGGAATCGGGTATCAATAAATAGGGCCACAGGCTTGATAATTAGGTTGCCCCACTAAAAAAATATTTATTTCTTTGAAAAAAAATTGCACATGGAATATTACTACAAAAAAATGCAAAAAAGGTTAGGAAGCGAAAATTTCGCTCCTAGGAATCGCATATCAATACTAGGGCCATAGGCTTGATAATTAGGTTGCCCCACTAAAAAAATATTTATTTCTTTGAAAAAAAATGCATTTGGAATGTTACTACAAAAAAATTTGTAAAAAAGGTTAGGGAGCGAAAATTTCGCTCACAAGTTGCTCCCTAAGGGAGCGCGATTCGGGAGTGGCTTCAAGCGGGGGAGCCGCTCCCCCACAACCCTGGTCACAAGAAAGATTTGTACTTCGCCTTGCCCAGTAATGGAGATTCAAGGTGTAAAGAGTCAACCCACCCCTACGAATGTTTCGATATTCTTGCCAAAATGAGTAAAGTATGCAACGAGCCAAGATTATCAAGTGTTTAAGAATTCTGCCTCACAATTAGGTCACAAATAACCATAGCAATAGCATTCCATACATTAGACAATAAGCATGTAAGATTATATCCATCCATTACACTTGCAAAAATGAAGCTCCAAGACAAATTACAAATCTCCAAACATCAAAATGCATCAATTGATCTCCAATTCATCTAGCAATAGCAGGTTCGAAATATTTTCTCCAAAGAGATACCTATACAAGTGATGATGAATAGAGAGAATGCCTCTCTTCTATTTATACAATTCTCTAAGGGATTCAAATGGCCTATTTTAGCCTAGTAATGCCCCTAAAGTAAAATGTGCAGAATAACAATATGTTTGCTGACAAGCCCACCAAATAGCTCCATAATATGAAAAATAATCATCCCAAGAGGGCCGAAATGGTAATACAATAGCTGGGAGGGACATTGAAATGCCTAGTGAAGTCCCTCGTGCCAAAATGAGTGGAAGGGCTCCAAACATAGCGACGAATGGGATGGCCCCTTGATCTACAATGAAATGACTAGTGGTACTCCCAAGTGGCTTTGAGGGCACCAAAACATCCTCATGGGTCTCCAAATGGATCAAACAATCATATATCTCATCTGTAAGAGCGGGATAATGATGCAAGCCCTCCCTTTGTCTCCCATGGTGAGACATAACCCCATCTGGTCCCTGGAATAACTGTCAAGTGTGTAGCCGGCTGGGCAAGGTGGTCTAGGTGCATCATCATCATCAAATAGGAGGAACACGAGCAAGCAAAGGATAGTACTAAAGGATCCCATGGCGTGGCTATTTTCTCTCTGCTATAGTGGAGGACCATGGCTCTCAATGCACACCGTACAAATGCCAATATGACCCTCTAGACGTCTTGGACCCCATATAGGGAGACCAAACCCCAAGATGAAGACCCACTGGCAATCCTGTATGAGATTCAATGTGTTTCCTCACCTTACAGTACAACAAATCATTACTGTAGTTGAGTGGATAAGCTTACAAACCATTGAACCAAGTGGACACTTCATAGTGGCATTGTTAATTTTAGATATATTCTATGCTTAGAGAGATTTATTTCAATTTTCACAGTTAGCTCAATATATTTTCCAAATTAGCAATCACATCAACATTAAAGTAAACTGCAGATAGAACATAAACATAAATTGCAGAAGACAAGCCAAGACAAGAGGACACAAGATGTGGTGCTAGCCAGGGACAAACCCCAATGTGGGAAACCCTTGATCAATTCTTCTTATATGTTCTTCAATAGTTCAACAGAGAGAGAGAGAGAGATAGTACGTTTACAACAGAAGTCAACACTTTGACTTATCTAGATAAGAAGATGATACATGAGATTAGTTGAAGACATGTTGCTTCAACTGATTCTCCAAGGTGACTCCTTCACCTATCGTTGTGTTTCATTTTGTCATCATGTTGCACCTCACCGCATTGCACCATGTTGCACCCATCATCATTATGCTGCATCTCATCACGCTTCATTAATCATGATTGTACCGATCATTGTACTGCATTATGTGCCATTCTTGCACCATGTTGCCATACTGACCTATGTGTTGGCTGCACCTTTCTTACTTGTTATCCCTTGCTTGCTTGTTGTCCCTAGCATGCGTGTTGTCCTTAGCATGCTTGATGTTGCATACTAGTTGTCCCTTGCATGCTAGCTGTAACATTGCATGCTTGGTGTATTTGCTACTAAGTACCATACAACTGTCCCAATGTTAGTTAGTTGTTCCTTGCATGCTTCTCTTCTTCGGAGACAGATGCTCTGACAGTTCCAAAAGTTCCGGCTATTCCCAGCAGTTCCCAGCGATTCCGACAGTTCCGGCAGTTCCAGCAGTTCCCGACAGTTCCAACATTTCTGGTTGTTCCAGCTGTTCTGGCTGTCCCGATAGTTCCCGACAGTTCCCAGTAGTTCTAGCAGTTCTCGGCAATTCCTGGCATCTGCCCTCTGCCTCAGCTTTCCATTAATAAGATGACCCACATGGAGTTTGGCCCTAGTTGCCAATTTTAACACTCCCTCTCAACTAGGGAGAACTCTATTCGTTGATCCATATGTCCGACTGTACTATCTCTGCCATCATTGCCCTGCACTGCTCTGCTATGCTCTGTTGAACCATGAAGAAGAAGAATTGATTGAGAATGTCTCATACCATTCTCTACTGACCCGAAGTCAGTTTCATCTGAAGAGAGTGTGTCACATCACTCTTACTGGCCCGAAGTCAGTTTTATTGATCCCAGATCAATATCACAAGAGAGTATCTCAAACCACTCATACTGATCCCAGATCAATGGAGGTCATCTAGCACAGGGAGTATGGTCGATACATCGATGTGTCCATCGATAGTACTACTATGGTCCCTAACCCCATTTCCCTTCTCATTGATCAAATGAGAGGTACTTCACATGAGTCCCAAACTGCATGGGTAGATGCCTCGGCAAGAGAACTAATAATCTTGTCCACAAGAGAACGAATCATCCTACCCCACGGTCGCCACGGGAGAACTAATCATCCTAGCCCACAGGAGCACTGTTGATAATATCGGCGATATTTGAAAATATCGGCAAATTTTCGGCAAAACGATATATCGCCGAGAAAATATCGCGATATTTTCTGTTTTGAAAATATCGGCAAATATCGGAAAATATCGGCAAAATATCGCGATATTTTGAAAATATCAGCAAAATATCGGCTATATTTAAAAATTTGAAAAAATTATTTTTTATGCTTGCCGATATTTGCCGATATTTTCGCCGATATTGCCGATAAGCTATTTTCTGGACCCTCGCCGATATTTTCCCGATACCGATATTATCAACACTGCACAAGAGAACTAATCATCCTATTTCACAGTTGCCACAGGAGAACTAATCATCCCGACCCACAGGAGAACTAATCATCCTGTTCCATAGTTGCCACAGGAGAACTAATCATCCTAGCCCATAGGAGAACTAATCATCCTGTTCCACAGTTGCCACGGGAGAACTAATCATCCTGTTCCACAGTCGCCATAGGGTATCACAAGGGAAGGTTGAACCTATCATCCTATACATAGCGCACCACCAGGGGAGGGTGAGTCGCCCTGTGCTCGTATGTTGCTCCAGTAAGTACCCCAAGCCCCCTAGAGCTCCCAGAGCTCAATGCATGCAACGTGCAGGACCCTTATAAGAAGGTCTCTCAATGACTCCAAGTTGTTCGAGAAAGTCACAGATTTGACCTTTCCCGAGGCTTTGACAAAATGTCTGCGACTTGTACATCAATCTCAATGCGATGGAGCCTCCTTGCTCATCGACTTAGTATATCCTACATAAGGCAGTATCTGATGTCTATTTGTTGGAGCAATCATCGAATACAGGATTCCTAAATAATCGAATCCCCCCTCTGGTTGTCACAGAGAATCACAGTGGTATTCATCATGCGTACAAACAGCTCATTGAAGAGATTCCACAACTAGGCAACTTCATATGAGATCATACTCGTAGCTATGTATTCGGTCTCGACAATGCTTATAGCAACTAACTTCTGCTTCCTGCTCATCCATGATATCGAAGCAGACCCCAAAGAGAACTAGCGGTGAGAAGTGCTCTAGTGATCCTCCACACTGCCTGCCCTGTCAGCATTTAAATAATCATGCAACTTCATATTTCTGGCAGTGTATCTCAATCCATGAGAGATTGTGCCCTAAAGATATCTCAGAAGATTCTTGGCACCAATCCAGTGAGGCTCAACCAAATATGAGCTCACCATGCTAACTGCAAAACATATGTCCGGACGGAAGTTCAAGAACATCAATGCAAATGAGTTTATGAAACTCAGAGGCATTTCCCAAATCTGGTCCAGCATCATAACCATATAACTTCTGAAAGTTAAGATCCTCAAGGTAGTCACAGGCTTGCAGTTTACCATTCCACATCCGCAATCCAACTCCCTCTTACTTTTGCAAGTGAGAGGGTCTGCACCTGTTTGAAATAGGTCGTCCTCAAAAGGTGTTGGTATGAGAGGTCTATCATCCACAACCTTCAAACAATGGTTTGGATTGGCTTCACTCTTAGTGAATCTCAGCTTCATTTGACAACTATCAATCCTCTCATACTACGCCCGAGGTGTTTTGCTTCAATCCATAGAGGGCTTTCTTCCACCTGTATATATGAGATTCCTGATCATGAATCTCAAACCCCTCAAGTTGTTCCAAACCTATGGACCTGCTACATGAGGAGAATGGTCCCCTTGTAAGATTTTCTTTCGATACATCTCAGACATGTACTTTCATGCTCTTCTTAAATTCAGGTATCCCTATCACCATCTGACTCACATCGGGTAGGGCCCCATAGGTAGACCTCCGGTGTTATAAATGCGATATGTCAATTAGCATGATCCCCAATGGACCATCCTGCAACTTGATACAAATTGCCAACCCTGAACCCATGAGAAAAAGCATCTATGAAAATTCTATTTTTTAACACATACCTTTCCATCGATGAATGCCACCCTGAAACCTTTGACTTCCATTTCCAAGATGGACACCAGGTTCTTGCGATTAGGTACATAAAAGAGATTCTTGTAAATGAATAGAGTTACCCTCATTCAATTGAGGGGTAACATTCCCTACACCCTTTCCGGGATAGGTGGCATCAACTCCAAGTATAATGCCACAATTGTTTCCGTCTCTACCAAATTCGAGAGAGCACCCTTCTATCCGATGAGGTGCCTTGAAGCACTACAATCAATAAGCTGGATTCCCAAAGAATCTGAAGGAGAGGGCTAATACAAGATAACGCTTCTTTATCTTATCAAAAACAACATTTGATTCTTCATACTTGGGGTTCCTTGCTTTCTTTGAAGAGTCGACCATTTCCTCGATGACCTGCATTACCAATCATTCCTTTGATCATTGAAGATGTCCCTGGAATGATTGTTATCTTCATCAAGAGATGTGTCTCTGCCATTCGGACACTCCTTCGCATAATGGCCGAACTTATTGCAACCAAGGCATCTGCATTTCCTTCCACCCTTAGATCCAGACTTCCCAATGAAGTGATCTTTAGGTAGGCCATCAGAAACTTCCGCTCGCCATTTTGATAATATTCTCTGCTTCAACTTCACCCTCGATGAATTTGAAGAGGCATGAGGAATCCACTGATCCTTTTGTCCTTTCCCAACTGTCTTCGGTGACTGCTCATTCACTCTTGCTTGGGCATTGTCTTCACCTCAACTCTGATACCATGTTAACTTTAGGTATGTTCTATGTTTAGAGAAATTTATTTCAATTTTCACAGTTAGCTCAATATCTTTTCCAGATTAGCAATCACATCAGCATTAAATTAAATTGCAGATAGAACATAAACATAAATCGTAGAAGACAAGCCAAGACAAGAGGACACAAGATGTGGCGCTAGCCAGGGACAAACCCCAATGTGGGGAAACCCCTGATCAATTCTTCTTATATGTTCTTCAATAGTTCAGCGGAGAGAGAGAGAGAGAGTATGTTTACAACAGAAGTCAACACTTTGACTTAACTAGATAAGAGCATAGATCATCTCTAAGAAGATGATACATGAGATTAGTTGAAGACATGTTGCTTCAACTAATTCTCCAAGGTGACTGCTTCACTATTGTTGTGCTGCATTTCGTCATCATGCTACACCTCACCGCGCTGCACCATGTTGCACCCATCATCACTATGCTGCATCTCATCACGCTTCATTAATCATGACTGTACTCATCACTGTATTGCATTATTTGCCATTGTTGCACCATGTTGCCATACTGACCTATGTGTTGGTTGCACCTTGCTTGCTTGTTGTCCCTTGCTTGCTTGTTGTCCTTAGCATGCTTGTTGTTGCATGCTAGCTGTCCCTTGCATGCTAGTTGTAACATTGCATGCTTGGTGTATTCGCTGCTAAGTACCATACAACTGTCCCAATGTTAGTTAGTTGTCCCTTGTATGTTGCTCTCCTTTAGAGACAAATGCTCCGACAATTCCCGACAGTTCTGGTAGTTCCCAACAATTCTGGCAGTTCCGGCAATTCCGACAGTTCCCAGCTATTCCAGCAGTTCCAACAATTCCAACAATTCCAGTAGTTCCGACAGTTCCCAAAAGTTCCGGCATTTCTGGCAGTTCCCAGCAGTTCTGACAATTCCCGGTAGTTCCCAACAGTTCTAAGAGTTCCTGGCAGTTCCGGAACTTCCAGCAGTTTCGACAGTTCCGGCATTTCCGGCTGTTTTGGTTGTTCCGGCATCAGCCCTTTGCCTCAACTTTCCATTAATAAGATGACCCACATGGAGTTTGGCCCTAGTTGCCAATTTTAACAGGCATGCCCTTCCATAATGGTCTTTAGAGTGTAACGGTATCTCCAAGTTCAAAAAGGAGGTTAACCAAGGACCCTCTTAGGTGGTTTCAACATCTAAGGGAGTGACAAGTCCATAGTAGATCCATCAAGTGGTAGGTGCTATGTGATATGATGATGAAACAAAGTGGGGCATCAGGGCAAAACTCCAAGCCACATGCCATAGTACAAGGGTAGCGAAGATAAGGGAAGCCCACACTTAGGTGTATGAATGCAGTAGGGAGCAATCGTGGTACATGAGTTACCCAACTTTTGTTTTTCCACCCCTCTTCTTATGTCTTTTGCCCTTTATTTTCTTTTAAAATTGCTCGAGGCTCCAGGGGATGAGAGCATGATGTGAAAGATATAGTAGAGAATACCTCCTTAAGGTTGGGCAGTTCATTGCCCACTAGGGGTTGGGACAATCATGGGTTCCTTAATGATGCAGGGGGCCAATATAGGGGACCCCAGGAACAAGGGTCATCGCCATAATGATGGGGGTAGAGCTCATGCATGCCTTTTTCCCACGTGCTAAATTTGCATGTCCCGGCCATCTTTTGCATTTTATGGTACAGTTCTAGTTGAAAGAGGCCAAATTATGTTTTTTTTTACTTTCTTTTTAGCTGCATCAATCTTCAAAGCATCGTTCCAAGCCTGACCCAAAGTGTGGACAAGGGGAGAGGAAGGCTAACTCCTTGTGGACCCAATGGACAAATGTGGACCGGGATAGGAAATATGTGAAAAGGGGTTATAATGAGTGGAGGGGAGTGATGTATGTGGTGTCAGGAAGCGGGACCACAAAACCAAAATCAGGATTTCCCATGTAGGGGCACTCGTAAAGCTAGTAGCCAATAAAGAAGATCCCATGGGACTAGGATACAAGTTTAACCACCAAATTGGACAAGGGGACAAGAGTACAAACCAAGCCCGTTCTTTTCACCGAAGCCCCCCACCAATCCATGTTTGGAAGTGTCCATGATAAGTCAGCAAAGATACCCATCTCCATAATAAAAAGCCATACCTTCGAGGTTGGAAGGCCCACCTTCAAACATACAATCATAATAGATGTGTGAGGGTCCATAATGGCTACCTCGGGTGGTAGAGATGGTGGTACATCAAGCTATCCGGTGGTTGTCAGCTAGGGACCATCTAGGAGAAGATTTTCTCTTATCGGTGTCACCCATAGGTGGTGGTAACATCTGGCTCCAAATGGGACATTATCTCTCATTGGAGTGCACAAACGTAATCGAAGGAGAGGTCATGAGAACACCAACAATATCTTGGGACTGCAGACCTGTTACCTGCACATCAAAGATTAAGCACACGAAGCAACATGCTTTTGCGACGTTTTAGCCTTATGATCGCCCATGCTTATGTTAGGCCATAATAATCAACAAGAAATAAAATTTATTTTAGATGCAATTCTAATCTAAATGCATGTAATCTAGTATGATAAAGGAATATGATGTTAATTCTAATGCGAAAAATCGATATGCAATGCATCCTACCCTAACATGCATGTTATCTTAGGCCAAGACTAAGTGTAAGCATACAACCAGCGCAACCAACATATAATTAGATCAATATAAGAATGCTTGCCCATATGACTATTTATGCAACAAACCCAAAAGCCAACATAGAAACAATCACATGGAAGATGATGCGGATGGGAGGCGAGGAAATACGATATCCATATGACATAGAAAGGAATCCTGGATAATGGGAAGGATACCAATTTACAGGTTCAGAGCCTTTCCTGTAAGCACAAAATGGAAGAATGAATGACCAAGCTCAAGAAATCCCTATCATGGTCATTGTCGCCTCAAGGTCGTGATGGGAAGGAAAAGGGGGCCCAAGACAAGGAGAGACACAACAAAAGGATTGCTCGATATGATGGTCACATTGAAAAGGCACAACATTTGTGTGCTCACAGTCCTTAGGGTATCACTGGGAAGAAGGGATACATCTAACACATGGCTCTTCCTCAATATCACACCTATGAGGGGGGAAAGTTCATTAATACTAGAAAGAGCAAGGCAAAGGGCTCATGGATAATGTGGTTAGGTTATTGGGATCTTGGAGAAGGTAAGGGGAAGTAAGGCTCTCATTCATGTCATCATCGATATCATAAATGGGACCAACTACTTCTAATAGACCTTCTTCATACATGGGAAAGCAATGATTGTCCCTTCCAATGGTGCTAGTAGTTGTATTATAGTGAGAAATATCCCGAAGAAAGGGAAAACCTACCTCAGGTTCTCAACCTCATTTTCCATGTAAGTATCATTAATAGGGTCGTTGGGAAAATGAAGGTTAATATTCATTTCCCTTCATTTATGTGGAAGAATTCATAAATGTCATTGGGGACAACAATATCCACATCCTTCAACCTCCTTTCTTGAATGAAAAAACCCATTTCATGATCTTCATCCTTACGGGCTTGACTGGGGTTTTCATCTATGCATGTTCGTTCCTGATTCCCAAGTCCACATCCCAAAGGTCGTCCATGGGTTCTTCATTTGCTTGGTCATTGTGATTTTCCTTAGACTCATTGCATTCTTCTGCATACCACTTATTCTCATGAGGGTCTCCCATTTCTGATTTTTCTTTAAGGTCATCCCGATCATTTAATTCATTGGCTTTTGTGGGACGAATTTGTTGTGAATTGTAATATCTTTCATTGACATTCTTATCAAGATTACTTCTCCCATTACTTGACTTATGTTGATCATGCATGAAGGGATCTATTTGATCTCCTAGAAAGGGAGCTTCTTTCTTTGGGTTATAAAGACCACTTTCTTGGTATGGGATGTTGCTCTAGCGTCCCACGAAGATATCTTCAAATCTATCATAATCAGCAACACTTTCCAGGCGGAGATTGTCATACCAAACTTTAACGTGACCTTCAAGTGATAGAGAAAATAACATCATAATTGTATCATTATTCTCGATTCTATACAGGCCCAAGTAGTAGTAGTCATCTATGTGGACATTAGCATCTTGATTGGGACTTCCTTTGAACCTGGGCAACCTATTCTTAATCCACCCATTCAGCTCTAGTAGTCTTAGAACTTCTTTAGGATCAAGGTTATCATAGCATGATGGAGTGAAGTCATAGACCATTTTTATATCTTCGCATATAGGATCAAAATGGAGTCGCCAGGGTGAATTTGGATGCCCTGAAAGATGCTTACTTCACCCTACAAGCATTTAACTCTAAAGTTCAATGAAGAACTAGGGCTTTGTTCATCCAATAGAGTCGCCAAGAATGATATATCAATGGTGTCATAAAGGAAAAAGGACACATGTCACATGTCCCCAGCAATGACGCAAAAAAATGTTACTGCTAAATTTAGCAAGGCACCCAAGAGGGATTCCAAAGGGACTACAACTAAACCAAGTGGCAACAACGAGACAAGGACCCATGGTCACCTCAGTCGATGTCCCCTTCTCTTTACGGACTTTCACTAATGGGAGGAGTCCCAGTATGGTGGAAATCAATAGAATGATGAGGTCAATAACAATGTAAAATGTGATTTCCAAACCCATTCACAGGAGAGGCTTAAATAATAGGTTGCTTTTCTTAGAAGCAAAAGAAGAGCTCTCTAAGAAAGGCTCGAGGGAAGGAGGCCTAGACCTAGGGATTAGAAATATCTCTTGACAAGGGATGCCCTAGACCCAAGATTTTGAAAGGGAAGAGGTTTCTAAGTGGCATTGTGAAATAAGAAATGGTAGAGATGGGGGACCACAAAGAAGCCCAAGGGGACCCAAACAAGACCTAGGGTTTCAAGTGAATCTTCAAACAAAAAGCCTAGGTCAAGCAAGGGGGAAGAAGGGATAAAAAATAGATGAACTTCCTTAGAGTCTACATCATAGGAGATCCCTTAGAAATCCACTAACCTAGAAAGACCTAAATCCAAGTGATTTTGGAGCTAGGGCTTGGTCTATCTCACAAACTGACCGTAAGATTTGCTTCAAATTTGGAGGGCTAGTGGAGGACACCCCAGCGCAATTCCTTGCCAACTCGCTCAACAAACTGATGGCTAGAATGCGTTGAAGTTTCTAAGTTTACTTAATTTAGAAACCCTTCATGCACTTTTCCTGATTTATTCCTACCTACTTGTTAATTTTTCTTTAACAAGTTATTTACAAAGTAAATACTGAAAATAAACACCAGTGCATGCTCAACATATTACAGATCAGCAACTAAAAGAAACAAGAACAAACACACCACATGAGACCATTATTTTTGGACCAATGTCCCCGGAAAAACCCAATGCAGGAAAACCAGTGCAGCGATCTGAGGGTTTTCTTATTAAGCAATATCATAGTACAATCTGGGTATCGTAACTGGCATACCCAACAAAGAATTTCCTTAGCAGCTATGCCTCACAATTTGAGATAAATCTCCTGGCTGAAACCCCAGAAAACCCTTCCGGCAACTCCTTAGCACAAAACTGCTCTTATAACCCCAGCATCTACCCAATCTGGACTGTGTCAGCCCCTCTTTGTCTCACGTTGGCCCTGCGTCAACCTTTCTTGGCCTTGCATTAATTCCAGGAGGCCCTGCGTCAGCTCTAGGAGCCTCTGAGTCAACTACGCTGACCCCTCTGGTGCTCTGCGCAACACTTGGCTGCCTCTACATGGCCCTGTATGAGCCCTTGTTGGCTCTGTGTCACCCTCCTTGGTTGTTGCTCTGCTCTCCCATCACAATCTCTGCCTTCTTTGTTCCTCTATATTCAATGCCCCTCAGTTGCTTTCCTGATCACTGATTCTATCTCTCTTAGCGAACCCTGCTCTAGAGAATAGAATGACTGATCATCTGGTGTGTTCTCCAAGTGACCCTCAGACCTCCTCTTATACTTTTCCTATTGACATATCAATGACCAAGATTAAGTACTTAATCAACGGCTAAGATTAGATCTAGCTTGATCCATGTCTTTTGGACCATTCTAACATACAGTCATATTAATACACATTAATATTTTATTTTCCCTAAGTTTAGACTTAGGGACTCCATTAAAAATATTAATTATTTTAATAGCTCCTAATCTGTTTAGAATCTATCCAAACCCTTTCTGGGTATTGGAGATCTCATGTGCCCCAACCTCTCCACCAAATTTCGTGGCTAGAGCACATCCAATGCTACCCCAAATCAACAGAATATAATTCATTCGGTGCCCTAGCTAGGTCGTCTAGGGCTAGGGTAGAAAAATTGTGAAAAAGGGAAAATTTTAGGGTGATTATCAAGGACTTGAGGCCAATGCCTAGCCAATTGTGGAGAATGGAGTCAAAGTAATTAAGGATTTTTTCTCTACCAAGGAGCCTTCCAACAACTTTGCATGCCCCAGAGAAGCAACTGCAATGTCACAAGAAAGATTTATACTTTGACTTGCCAAGTAATGGAGTTTCAAGGTATAAAGAGTCAACCCACCCCTAGGAATGTTTCTATCTTCTTGCCAAAATGAATAACATATGCAATGAGCCAAGATTATGAAGTGTTTAAGAATATTGCCTCTTCTATTTATACAATCCTCTAAGAGAATTGGATACCCTATTTTAGCCTAATAATACCCCTAAAGTAAAATAATGTGCAAAATAACAACACTTTTGGTGACAAGCCCACCAAATAGCTCCATAATATGAAAAATAACCCTCCCAAGAGGGCCGAAATGGTAATAAAATAGCTAAGAGGGCCATTGAAAGCCCTAGTCAAGTCCCTCATGTACCAAAATGAGTGTAAGGGCTCCAAAAATAGTGATGAAGGAGATGACCCCTTGATCTCCAAGCAAATGACATGTGGTACTCCCAAGTGGCTTTGGGGGCACAAAAACATCTTCATGGGTTTCCAAATGGATCAAACAAGCCTATATCCCATTATAAGGGCAGGAAAATGATGCAAGCCCTCCCTTTGCCTCACATGGTGAGACACAACTCCACCTGGGTCGTGGATCAACTACCAAGTGTGTGGTGAGAGTTTGTAGCCAGCTAGGCAAGGTGGTCCAGGTGCATCATCATCATCAAATAAATGGAACACAAGCAAGCAATGAATAGTACTGAAGGATCCCATGGCATGGCTATCTGCTCTTTGCTATAGTGGAGAGGACCATGGCTCTCAACGCGCACCCTACAAATGCCAATATGACCCTCTAGAGGGCTTGGACCCCATATAGGGAGACCAAACCCCAAGATGAAGACCCAACTACAATCCTGTATAAGATTCGATGCATCTCCTCACCTTCAGTACAACACATCATTAGTGTAGTTGAGTAAATAAGCTTACAAACCATTGAACCAAGTGGACACTTCATAGTGGCATGCCCTTCCATAATGGGCTTTAGAGTGTACAAGTGTCTTCAAGTTCAAGAAGCAGGTTAACTAAGGACCCTATTAAGTGGTTTCAACCTCTAAGGGAGTGATAGGTCCACAATAGATCCATTAAGTGGTAGGTGTCATGTGATATGATGATGGAACATAGTGAGGAAAAGCTCTAAGCCACGTGCCATGATACAAGGGTAGCCAAGATAAGAGAAGCCCACACATGGGTTTATGAATGCAAGAGGGAGCAATCGTGGTACATGAGTTACCCTGACCTTTGCTTTTCCACCCCTCTTCATATGCCTTTTTCCCTTTATTGATTTTCTTTTAAAATTGTTCAGGGCTCCAGGGGATAAGGGTATGATGCGAAGGATATAGTAGAGAATACCTCCTTAAGGTTGGGTAGTTCATCACCCACCAAGGGTTGGGACAATCATGGGTTCCTCAATGATGCAGGGGGCTAACATAGGGGGCCCTAGGAACTAGGTTGATGGCCATAATGATGGGGGTAGAGCTCATGCTCGACTTTTGCCCACATGCTAAATTTGCATGTCTTGACCATCTTTTGGATTTTATGTTACATTTCCTATTGAGAGCGGCCAAATTATACTTTTTTACTTTCTTTTTAGCTGCATTAACCTTCAGGGCATCGTTCCAAGCCCGACCCAGAGTGTGGATAAGGGGAGGGGAAGGTTAACCCCTTGAGGATCCAATGGATAAATGTAGACCAGGATGGGAAATATGTGAAAAGTGGTTATAATGAGCAGAGAGGAGTGATGTATGTGGTGTCGAGAAAAATCAAACTTCTTGAGACTAGAAGTTCCTTGAGGAAAAAATTTCGTTTGGGTGTGTTCTTCCTTCAACCCAATGTTGGCTCTGCTCTAGCATACTACTGCAAAACTTTTGCGTCCAGCTAGAGATACGCTCAACAAAAAAAATGAGTTGCTCCCTCTGCCTCTCGAATCACTCAATCTGGAAAGATCAAATTTTTCTACACCTCACTCAGAAAAATCAAACCTCCACAAGTAATTCAGCCTCCCAGCAAAATCACTGTGTTTCCCTTAGGAATTTCAGCTTGCTGTCCATAATGAGTAGCGAAATTCCTTCTCTATTCGCCTCTGAGCTCTCCAGTTGATTAACTGCGCTCTGATACCATGTGAAAATTCCAATACCGAAATCCCATTACAGCAACTCGAAATTATTCTCCTAATTGTTAATCTAATTTAACAATTTAATTATTGTTTGCTACAACAAATACTGAATAAATCACACTGCAATCTACACAAATAAAACTGTGGAAGAATAAACGCTGAAAAAAATCCTAGCACACATAAAAACAACACAGTTATTTTTGGACAAAAGTCTCTAGAAAATGCCAACTTAGGAAAACCGATGCAGTAGCTGAGGGTTTTATTATTATGCAGCAGTGAAAAATATGAGTACAATATCGATGCCTGAAATTGGCAATCCACACCAAGAAAATCTGGGCAAAATACCTAAGGGAATTTCCCTTCTCCCACAGGAAATATCTAACACAACTTGCCTTTAGAAATCTGGCCATCCAAACCCCAGCGTGAGCCTCTTTTGTGCTACCTCTCCACTGCCCCTCTGGGATAACTCGACCCTCTTACTACTGCCTCTCCGAATCTGGAAATATTTCCTCCAGACTCACTATCCCTGCCCCTCAAGCTTCAATCTCTAGCTCTCTCTCTAACAACTGACTGTTGTTACTCTGGAAATCGATCTGCTCAGAAATCGAACTTCTCAAGTGTATTCTCCATCACTACGTCGACCTCCTATTATAATATCCTCTGTTGAAGCACCAACGGCCAAGATTAAAACTTAATCAATGGCTAGGATCATCTCTGGATCAATCCGTGTGAGTTTCTAGATCATTCTCGCCTTGACTTAATTAATACTGATTAATTAACCATATTCCCTAAGTTTAGACTTAGGAAATATTTAAAAACTGGCTAATAATCTAATTAAGTCATTTCTAGGCAAAATTTCCAAAAATGATTTATGGGTTTTGGAGATCTCATGTATTCTAGCCTCTCCACAAAATTTCAAGGCTAGAACACATATAATGCTACAAAAACTAACATTAAGAAGATATTATTGAGGGAGCCGACTTAGGGTTTTGGAGGGAAATCGAAATTTGAATGTTGATTTGGATGGAGCCAAAAAGCCCAAACAAATGAATGTTGACTTTAATCTTTAGTTTAAATTTAAATATTTGATGCCCTCGCCGGAGTACTTTAACCATATAATATTTAATTTGATTTAAAAAAAAAAAATCCTTTTGACTTCTTGAATTCCTAGCTAATGATATACTGCCAAGACATCAAACTCATGGGGAAATTCAACACAGGATGGGGCTTTGATCTTCTGAAGGGCATATTTTGCAAACCGTGAGGAGCCACGAAATGTTTCATATACCATTGGAATTGATGTGACGAGGAGTATCCAATGATGGTGATTTGAGGAGAAATCTAGCTGATCTTCATCTTCAAAAGATTCAACAAGTGCAATGATTCGAGGGTTTTTCGTCATCCTTCTAGGGCTACTTGTCCATTGAAGTTTTCCATTGATGTAAATCATGACATATTAAGAGCATTCCAAAACCGATGTCGGCATCAAAGACAACACCATTCAACAATTTTTGCCTCAGGCAGCTAGTCAAAGGGCCAAAATTTGGCCTACAATATCACTATCAAAGCTCGATCAAAATGCCACAGTTGACATGTGATCAGCTCTCAATCAACGACCTAGAAACATAGATAAACTTTGGTCAAAGAAAGTCAACGAACCACAGAAAATCTTGGCCTCCAAAATCAATCAAGAGCTCAGTCAAACAAAGGAATGAACCAAAGTCAATGTTGGTCAATACAGAGATAAGTTAGAGGACACGTCCCTCAGGGTCATGTGTCCGTATTTCACATGTCGGACATGAAATACGACCTAAAACGTGTCCAAAACGTTTTTTATCGTGTCCTCCAATCATGACATGCGTTTTCGATGTGGCAAAAATGTGCCCTAACGTTTTTGCCCCTTAGGACACGTGTCCCACAACAAGTCACTCATAAAGCTCATGCATGGTTCATTTTTTTGGTTTTTTCGGGCATTTTTCGTCGTCGAAGCTCGCTGGAGTCGTTGTTGTGTTGGAACTTGGTCATTGTTTGCTCGTTGGGGTCATTGTTGTGTTGTGTTGGAAGTTCCTTTACCAATTCCCAACTGTCAACTTCACATCGACCTGGGTCCTGGATAATAGCATTCATGGTTTCAGGCTTAAATTTCTTGTTTTTGAGCGTGTGGGGGGTAGGTCAACATTTTCTTGTATTCCATTTTCTTCTTACTAGTCCAGGTGACAGCACCAGATCCTAGACTAAACACATACCCAGCTGTAGATTTACGATCATCAACCGAACCGGCCCAGTCAGAATCTGTGTAACCACTGAGTATAGGGTCGAAACTGCGAGTGTACAGAAGTCCATAATCAGAAGTGCCACCAACATATCGTAGCACACGCTTTGCTGCTATCCAATGATCAGCTTTAGGAGCGGACATGAAGCGGGAAATGTAGCTCACTGTAAAACTGATGTCTGGTCTGGTGGCAGTAAGATAGATAACACTGCCTACTAATTGCCTGAATAAAGTTTCATCCACAGGAGAAGAGGATGACTGAGCTGAAAGTTTGAGCCCTGGTTCCATAGGAGTCGTGGCTGGTTTGCAATCCTGCATTCTGAACCTGTCCACAAGATTTTTGGCATACTTGGACTGAGAGAGAAAGATGTGATTCTCAGTCTGCCAAACTTCAATCCCCAAACAGTAGTGAAGAAGTCCCAAGTATGTCATATCAAAGGTTCTGCATAAGTCTCGTTTGATCCCATGGATCAAATGTGCAGAGCTGCCAGTAATGATAAGGTCATCTACATAAACAATCACAAACAAGATATCATCATTAGTATGCTTGATATACAGGTTCGCATCAGATGGGCTCCGCTGAAAACCATGATCTGTCAGGTACTAATCAATTTTCATTTACCAAGCCCGAGGAGCTTGTTTCAATCCGTAGAGAGCTTTAGCTAATCTACACACTTTCTGTTCTTGACCAGCAATCTTAAATCCTGGAGGCTGTGTCATGTAGACTTCTTCCTGTAAGTCCCCATTTAGGAAAGCACTTTTTACATCCATCTGATGAACTTTCCATTTAAACTGAGCTGCTAGGGCAAGGACAAGCCGTATGGTACTCATTTTGGCTGTAGGAGCAAAAGTCTCCTCATAGTCAATACCTTCCTTCTGTGAGAATCCTCGAGCCACAAGACGAGCTTTATACTTGTCTAGAGTTCCATTGGCTTTGTACTTCACTTTATATACCCATTTGCAGCTAATGGGTTTTTTCCCTTCAGGAAGATCAGAAGGGTCCATGTGTGATTTTTCTGAAGACTCTGAAATTCAGCGTCCATACCCTGTTCCCATTCAGGTGTACCCTTAGCCTCGGAGTAAGTTTGAGGCTCAAAGATACTGTGTATATTAGCCATAAGCGCAAAATTTACTGTAGACTGTTGTGTGCTCTTATGTCTAGAAGTGCGTCCTTCAAGAAGTTCATCATCCCGAAGATCAACAATGGTTTTAGCCCACCATTTTGGTCGAAGAGTAGAGGAACTAACATTAGGAGGAGAAGAAGAGGGGTCAAGAGCAATAGGAGCAGCAAGAGAAGAGTTATTTTCTGGAGGAAGCTCAGGCAGTGTATTATCAAACATTGACACTGCATCATCCCTCCCATTAGGTGGACCTACCGGAAGAAGAACATTATGAGGTTGATCTGTAGAACACTGCTCAGAAGAAGAAGACTGGAAGAATCCTCTGTCTTCATCAAATACCACATCCCGACTGAAGCTAAGACGACCAGTGGCAATATCGATTAGTCTATAGGCCTTGTGATGATCACTGTACCCTGTCATCATTAGTTTCTGGCTTTTGGAATCCAACTTAGAGCGCTTAGCAGCTGGAATCCAAACATATGCAATTGAGCCGAATACTTTGAGGTGACTGATCTTAGACTTACGACCAGATCACACCTCTTCGGGAGTTTTCCCTTTAACAGCCTGAGTGGGAGATCTGTTAAGAAGATAGACAGCAGTAAAGACTGCCTCAGCCCAGAATTTGTTGGGAACATTCTTGTGCTGTAACATGGAGCGAGCCATTTCAACAACCGTGCGGTTGCGGCGTTGAACAACACTGTTCTGCTGAGGGGTGTAGGGTGTAGTGAACTGGCGTTTTATGCCATGAGTATCACAGAAGTTGGAAAAAACAGAAGAACAAAATTCCCCCCCGTTATCTGTCCTAAGAGTCATGATATCACAGCTAGACTCTTTTTCAACTAAGGTTTTAAACTTCTAAAATATACTAAATGCATCAGATTTATTTTTTAGAAAATAAACCCACATCTTTCTACTGAAATCATCTACAATAAGCAAAAAATATTTGCAAGCAGTGATAGAAGATGTTTTCATGGGACCACAAATATCAACATGAATTAGCTGGAGTACCTTAGATGCGCGCCAGGATTCTCCATTCATGAATGAAGACCGATGTTGTTTTCCAGCTTGACATGCGCCGCATACGCCCAACTGCTGAGTCTGAATATCAGGTAATCCTGACACAAGTCCTTCCCGAGAGAGCTGGGAGAGATACTGCATGTTGAGGTGCCCATATCGTTGATGCCATAGAGTGCTAATGGGAGAAGTACGAGCTGCTAGAGCTACTTCTGGGAAATCACCAGTGTCAAGAAGCCTGTATAGACCATGATCTTCTAGGCCAACAGCAACTGCAAGACTAGTCTCCCTGTCGATAATAGAGCATTTGTGCATACTGAATACAACATCAAGCTGAGGAGAGTTCCTCATAATCTGACTGACGAACAGCAGATTAATTTCCATCACAGGAACATAGTATACGTTTAGGAAGATAAGAGTGCGTCCACCAGACTGGATTTGAACTGTACCTCTACCATCTACTGTGTATTTTTCACCTCCTCCAAATACCACGGAATCACTGAAAGGTGAGAAGTCAATAAACCAGTCACGCCTTTGAGAGAAATGGCGTGATGCACCAGAGTCAATGTACCAGGCAGATGATGGAATATGATCGGAAGACCATTTAGCCATAAAAGCGTAAAAGGCAGAATCTGTCTGCTCGGAATGCTCTGCAACATTTGCTGTCTGATGAAGCCCTCCCTGTTTCTTCTGTTCAGAAGCAATTCTCTGTCGGCAATCTTTCTTCATGTGATCAAATTTGTGACAGTAGTTACACTGCACAGTTTTCTTCCTAGCAGGGTCAAAAGACTGAGAAGAACCTTTCTGTTGAAAGGACTGAGATGACTGATATTTGGCAGCAAAGGCATTTTCTAAAGAGGCTGATGCTGCACCACTACCAAACTGTTGTTTCCATCGATCCTGCTGCATAAGTTTGGTGCATAACTCTGGAAACTTTAGATCAACATTAGTGGCAGTAATGTTTAGAGTTTCTATGAAGTGCTCATAAGATTGTGGCAGACTTTTCAGAGTGATGACTACCAAATCTTCTTCCTCCATGGTGCGACCAATGGCTTCGAGCTGATCTCGAATGTCTTTAATCTTGTTGAGATGTTCCTGTAAAGACATATGTTCGTCCATCATGATGGAGAACAACTGATTTTTGAGAAAGAAGGCTCTGCTTTTGTCGGATGTCTCATGAAGTTCCTTCAACTATTGCCAGATCTCAGCAGCTGTCTTGCCAGAAGGAATCTGTGGTAACTGATCATCAGCGACAGAGAGCTTGAGAAGCATAACTGCCTCTCTATTTCGATCATCAAACTTGTCTTGATCAGTGCCAGCTGTACCAGGACGGAGCCCCCTTTTTAGAACGAGCTGGTCAAGACGCCTATATTCAAAAATGGTTAACATTCTTTGTTTCCAGATGTTATAGTTGCTGCCATTAAAGCGTTGATTGCCTTCTAGCATTAGATTGGTGAGGGAGGCCATCTGTATGTTTCTGGAAGACTGATCTGGACAATACTACCTCTTAAATCAGAGCACCAATTTGAAGAGATAAACAGAAAAGGCAAAGAAATAATGCCAAATATTTCAATATGAACAGAGATGACTCAGCGTGAAAATGACTGATTTCGATATCTTCTGTTGGTGACAAACTCAGCCGCAAATATGTAAACAATGCAACACATGCAAACTGGTGACAGCTCTGGTGACGAATCTGTAAATGCAAACTGGAGAAATACGATACCAAGAAATATGACACACGCAGATACTAAACACGGTAGTAATGCGACACACGCATATACTAGACTGGAGTAATGCGACACATGCAAATACCCTAAGATCTCAGGTCGGTCGTAGAAGAGAAGCAACCGTCGCAAAAAAAAAACAGAAAACTGCTATTCAAAACCCTGCGTCGCCTCAGTCTGTGGTTTTGTCCAGCGGCAAACTTGTCGAAAAGGTTCTTTCAAGCGCTGAATGCAGTTGTTCTGAGATATAATGGTGGATATGATTGATACCGTCTTCAAGATTCACGCTTGAAAAAATTCTGCGTCTTCAGGATTCACGCTTGAAAACTCTTGGGAAAAATGCTGATTGATACCGCACCAAAAATTTTGACCAAAAAAAAAAAATCCCGCGGCAGAAGAATTTATAACAGTGATTTCTTGGAATAAAGGTTCTGGTCAAAGGTTAATTGTCAAACGTCGACCGCTGGCACCATATCTCCGGCGTTGTCAAGCCTTACCACGCTCACGTAGATCATACGCAGTCGTCGACTCTTAAATACGCGGACTGTAATAACCTCACGGATTCGATTTTTGCTCAGCCGTCGACTTTTACATACGCTGACTGTAACAAACAATCAACTGCAAACAATCTTCAAACAATCTTTACGGAACAATCTTTACGGGTTGAATACGTTGGCTGTAACACACAATCGCTGTCGAATGCAGATTCCAGGTTCGCTTCCAGCGTGTATCTTCACTCAAGCTGGCTTCCGGAGCAAGCACGGGCAGAAAAAATTCGGCAATAAGATACAGCGTGAAAATGACGATGCCAATAGCTGAGATCCGCTCCAAAAAAAACTGGAATTCGCACCAATTATTTCACAGAATCCACTTTCTGTATCGAGATAGACGACTGTAAGCGTTTATCACATTGAGCAGAGCCGAAGCTAAGACTCAGTGAAGGCTACCTGGCTTACAAAGGGCTCGACCTTAGAAAGGAATGACAGAGAGCACTCAAGAAATTTAGATGCAGAGAGAATATCTGCTCAGGAAATCTCTTTTTCTAGCTCCGATACCATAAAACAGTGCGAAACACGCATATGGAATTCCAAAATGAATTAATGAATTGATTGAGCAACAATACTCAATAATAATATAGAGATATTTACAAAGATAGAAACATCAAGTTTCTATGTAAGATTCAGTTTCATCTAAGAAACTGCTAAAGAAAGGAAAATAGCAACAACTAGAAGAATGAGCATTAAACTAAATTAGAATTACTCTAATAACCTATATAATTTGTATCAATGTATTCAAGAGACTTTTCAGGTGTCGGCTGCCATTCACGATTTTTAACTTTTTAAATAGCTTTATTCATGGTCTCTATAGCTCGATTCATTTACCTGTTCTCTAAATATCCATCCACAAACATTTCCCATGTTTCCACAAACATTGCCCATGTTTTGAAATTTGGTTTTCCTCCTTTTTCTAAACAATGTTCAAGAAAGACTCAGTGGTCTGCCTTTTCAATCATTCCTTTTGTGATATAGGCATCAATTAGTACATTGGGCACTATGATATGGCCATCAAATTCCCACTCTTCAAGACATTTTTCGACTCCCTGCATATCTCCAAGTTTGACCATTGAAGAAAGCATGCATATATAGCCATTCTATTGTTTTAATTGCAAATTTCAATGGCTATAGAGAGTTGACTTAAATATATAGGGCTCTACCTAGTTGAGTCTGTCTTGCAATTGCCCACATTTTCCAGGATGTGCAACTTGAGTAAGTTAGATTCATATACTAGTCAACAAGAGAGCTAGAATTGCTAAGAAAGAAAATATCAGTGTCTGATGTCATATGTGCAATACGCAGATTGCCCCTGTTGAGATCCTCAATTTGGTTCTCAATCTGTTTAATATGTTAATAACATGAAGATTCAAGAATTAACATTGAATTGTGAGCAATGAACATCATTGATGTAGTAAATTAATAAACTAATACTATATTTCAGTAACTTAATATGGATCAAGAACTATATTTCAAGAACTATATTTCAGTATTATATATATATAATATATATAACGTGTTTCTCGTGTCCTGTTTCCGAGGTCGTTGTGTCTCGTGTCGAATACTCGTATTTACGTGTCCTTGTGTCATGTGACTTAGATGCAGAGATAATTTTCCTCTTCTCCTCCTCGCACGTGTGAACAAATCTTCTTGGTTTAGATCGTATTAAAGTGATGGATGGATGCCAAATGAGGTCAATTGAATGCCAATTTATATGAGTGTTAGGAAATGAGTTTTGACCATAGGGTCAAACACCTTCATGTGGTGGGGCCGACTTGGTCAACATGAAAAATACAAAAATTTCTCCTTTGTTTTGCTAACGAAAATACCAACCGAGGCTATCAATTTTCAATAGTAATGAGGCAGGGAGAGCTCATGCTAGCCTTTTTCCCACTCGCTAATTTTTGTCCCGACCATCTTTTGCATTTTAACCTTTTCTTTGTATTTTGTTGTCACCATATTATGCCTTTTCATTCTTTTAGTTGCATCAACCTCTAGGGCAAAGTTTTCCAACTCAACTCAAGGATGTGGATACTTGAGTGCCAAATCCCAATAAAGCAATGACAGTTAACTGGAAGGGTGGCCATGGTATTAAAAGAGTGATGTGATATGGAATATGTTAAGTATGAAAAGGGCAATGGGAATGCTACTTCAATCCAAGTTTCCCAAGTAGTGCCCCTCCTATGACCTTAAGGCCTTAGAGGAGGTCCCACTAGACTAGGGCTAAAGAGTATCCCCCTTGGTAACTTGCGATAACAAGTTTATAGTCAAGATAGGTCAATCATCCAAATCACCCCTTTATCCATGTTAAAATGCCCAAGACATTATATCAAAGTACTCAATTGCAAAATGGTCAAAGTACCTATTGAGTGGTAGCCCACTTTTATCCAAGAGGAATGTTGAATGGAGAGAGGTGCGTGACCGATGTAGATGGCAAAGAAAACTCGTATATCATTATCAATGAGCAATGAGTAGGGCTGCTAGGCTGCTAGCTTGCTGGCTGTCCAAGATAGGAGAAAAAACATTCTACTATGGTGCTTACCCATTTTGGTGGGTAACAGGGATGCCCAACCCTTTTTGAGGGGGGTCACCTGCAATCACCCCTTTTGGGGAAACACATCATCTGTGTTTCTTCAAGTTCCCCCAAAAGGGGGACATGGGGAAACATTTCCCCAAGCGTTCCCTTGTCCCAGGAACATGGGAAATGTGGGGAGTACACCCCACTCCCCCACCTTAGGGACACATCACCATGGAACATTGGAAATTCCAAAGAAGGAAACTTATGGAGGCCAAGTTGTTAAACACCGAATTTGCAGAAGGTAGACTTAGATGGCATGATTTGAGGCTTGCAAAAGGAGGTTGTCTGAGTTACGGCTAGGTTGAGGTCAATAGGTGTTAAAATTGGCAACTAGGGCCAAACTCCATGTGGGTCATCTTATTTATGGCAGCTGATATTTTTCTTGGATCCCTCTCATCGAGAAGTGTAGGATTGATCTAAAGATCATTCGATTCTGATAAGTATT
>APFE031627311.1:88241-104299 GCA_000404065.3 Pinus taeda | reverse complement strand
TTATGAATTTATTTGCGTTATAAGACAATTCGTCAAGGTCGGCCAGCAACCAAATAAACCCCACATGTGCTCAACGTTTTAGTATAAATAGAGGTGGCCTTCAAGTGATTTCAACACACACTTGGGATCTCTTCTTCTCTCTACTTGTCTTTGGGTTTTAGTAGGAGGAGAGATCCTAAGAAATAACGTTGCCCTGATCTAGAGGGCAGAAAGTTGGAACTGCCGAAAAAGCCGGATACACCGAAAAAGTCGGAAATGCCAAAAAAGCTGGAACTACCGGAAAAGCCGAAAAATCCAGAAAAGTCGGAATTGCTGAAAAAGTCGGAACTGCCGGAAAAGCTAGAACTGCCGGGACTGCCAGAACTGGCGGGAACAACCGGAATTGCCGTTATTGTCGGGAACCACCGAAACTACCAGAACTGTCAGGAACTATCGAAATAGTCGAAGCATCTGCCTCTGAAGGAGAGCAGCATGCAAGGGACAACTAACTAACATTGGGATAGTTGTATGGTACTTAGCAGCAAATACACCAAGCATGCAATGTTACAGCTAGCATGCAACCACAAGCATGCTAGGGACAACAAGCAAGCGAGGGACAACAAGCAAGCACGCTGTAGCCAATACATAGGTCAGGATGGCAACATGGTGCAGCAATGGCACATAATGCAATACAGTGATGGGTACAATCATGATTAATGAAGCGTGATGAGATGCAGCATAGTGATGATGGGTGCAGCATGGTGCACCGCGGTGAGGTGCAACATGATGACGAAATGCAGCACAACGACAGATGAAAGAGTCACCTTGGAGAATTTGTTGAAGCAACATGTCTTCAACTGATCTCATGTATCATATTCTTAGAGATGATCTATGCTCTTATCTAGATAAGTCAAAGTGTTGACTTCTGTTGTAAACGTACTGTCTCTCTCTCTCTGTGCTAAACTATTGAAGAACATATAAGAAGAATTAGTCAAGGGTTTCCCCACATTGGGGTTTGTTTTTGGCTAGCGCCACATCTTGTGTCCTCTTGTTTTGGCTTGTCTTCTGCAATTTATGTTTATGTTCTAGCTACAGTTTACTTTAATGTTGATGTGATTGCTAATTTGGAAAAGATATGGAGCTAACTGTGAAAATTGAAAAAAATTGCTCTAAGCATAAAACATACCTAAAATTAACATGGTATTGGAGTTGAGGTGAAGATAATGCCAATCAAGAGTGAAAGAGCAATCACTGAAGACAGTTGGGAAAGTACAAAAGGATTAGTGGATTCCTCATCCCTCTTCAAATTCACCAAGAGTGAAGTTGAAGCAGAGAATATTATCAGAATGGCACAATGAAATATGGCCTACCTAAAGATCACTTCATTGGAAGACCAGATCTCAGGGTGGAAGGAAAGGCAAATAACTAGTTTGGCCATTATGTGAAGGAGTGTTCGAATGGCAGGGACACATCACTTGATGATGATAACAATCATTCCAGGGACATCTTCAATGATCAAAGGAATAACAGGTAATGCAGGTCATCAAGGAAATGGCTGACTCTTCATAGAAAGCAAGGAACCCCAGGTATGAAGAATCAAATGTTGTTTTTGATAAGATAAAGAAGCATTATCTTGTATTGGCCCTCTCCTTTAGATTCTTTGGGAATCTGGCTTATAGATTGTAGTGCTTCAAGGCACTTCATCGGATAGATGGGTGCACTCTCTAATTTGGTAGAGATGGAAACAATCATGGAATTATACTTGGAGCTGATGCCACCTATCCTGGAAAGGGTGTAGGGAATGTTAACTTTCAATTGAATAAGGGTAACTTGATTCATTTACAGAATCTCTTTTATGTACCTGATCGCAAGAAGAACCTGGTGTCCATCTCGGAAATGGAAGTCAAAGGTTTCAGGGTGGCATTCATCGATGGAAAGGTATGTGTTAAAAAATATAATTTTCAAAGATGTTTTTTCTCATGGGTTCATGTGGCATTTGTATCAAGTTGCAGGATGGTCCATTGGGGATCATGTCAATTGACATATCACATCTATAACACCGGAGGTCTACCTATGGGGCCCTATCTGATGTGAGTCAAATGGTGATAGGGATGTCTAAATTCAAGTAGAGCATGAAGGTACATGTCTAAGATGTACCAAAGGAAAATCTTATAAGGGGACCATTCCCCTCTTGCAGCACATCCACAGGTTTGGAACAACCCGAGGAGTTTGAGATTCATGATCTGGAATCTCATGTATACAGGTGGAAGAAAGCCCTCTATGGCTTGAAGCAAAACGCCCCGGGCGTAGTATGAGAGGACTAATAATTGTCTAATGAAGCTGAGATTCACTAGGAGTGAAACCGATCCAAACCATTACCCGAAGGTTGTGGATGATAGACCTCTCATACTGGCACATTATGAGGACGACCTATTTTTGACAGGTGCAAACCCTTTCATTTGCAGAAGTAAGAGGGAGTTGGATTCCAGATGTGGAATGATAAACTGCAATCCTATGACTACCTCGAGGATCTTAACTTCCAGAAGTTATATGGTAGTGATGTCGGACCAGATTTGGGAAATGCCTTTGAGTTTCATAAACTCATTCGCGTTGATGTTCTTGGTGAAATTCCGTCCGGACATATGTTTTGCAGTTAGCATGGTGAGCTCATATTTGGTTGAGCCTCACTGGATTGGTGCCAAGAATCTTCAGAGATGTCTTCGGGGCACAATCTCTCATGGATTGAGATACACTGTCGGAAATATGAAACTACATGATTATTCGAATGTTGACTAGACAGGCAGTGTGGAGGATCACTAGAGCACTTCTCAGTGCTGGTTCTCTTTGGATTCTGCTTCGATATCATGGATGAGCAAGAAGCAGAAGTCGGTTTCTATAAGCACCGCCGAGACCGAACACATAGCTACGAGTATGATCTCATGTGAAGCTGCATGGTTGCAGAAGATTTTAAGTGAGCTGTTTGTACACATGATGAATACCACTGTGATTCTCTGTGGCAACCAGAGGGGGGATTCAATTATTGAGGAATCTCATATTCGATGATTGCTCCAACAAATAGACATCAGAAATTGCCTTATCTGCAATATGGTAAGTCGATGAGCGAGGAGGCTCCATCGTATTGAGACTGATGTACAGGTCACAAACATTTTTTCAAAGCCCTGAGGAAAGGTCAAATTTGTGACTTTCCCAAACAACTTGGAGTTGTTGAGAGACCTTCTTATAAGGGTCCTGCATGTTGCATGCATTGAGCCCTAGGAGCTCGGGGTGGGCTTACAGTACCTACTAGAGAAACATACGACCACAGGGCGACTCACCCTCCCCTGGTGGTGCGCTATGAACAGGATGATTAGTTCTCCAGTGGCAACTGTGGAACAGGATGATTAGTTATCCTATGGGCCAGGATGATTAGTTCTCTTGTGGCAACTGTGGAATAGGATGATTAGTTATCCTGTGGGCCAAGATGATTAGTTCTCCTGTGGCAACTGTGGAATAGGATGATTAGTTATCCTGTGGGCCAAGATGATTTGTTCTTCGTGGCAACTATGGAACAGGATGATTAGTTCTCCTGTGGGCCAGGATGAATTGTCCTCCGTGGCGACTATGCAACAGGATGATTAGTTCTCCTGTGGGCCAGGATGATTAGTTCTCTGTGGCATCCACTAACAGGATGATTCGTTCTCTTGTGGACAGGATGATTAGTTCTCCTGTCGAGGCATCCTACCCATGTAGTCTGGGACTCATGGGAAGTACCTCTCATCTTATCAATGAGCAGCGAAATGAGGATAGGGACCATAGTAGTACTATCGATGGACGCATCGTTGTATCTAATGTACTCCCTATGCTAGGATGACCTCCATTGATCTGGGATCAGTATGAGTGGTTTGAGACACTCTCTTGTGACCAATGTTTTAAGACTCCGACTCCGACTCTGACGCGGCCGAGGGACGACTCTGACTCTGACTTGGTCGAGGGACGACTCCGACTCGACTCCGACTCCGTATCAACTCAGCCAGCTCGATTTCGATGACTCGGTCGTTGTAAAAATACATTAAATATTTCTTTTTTATAAAAACACATAATTTTAAAGATTTCCATTCATGTTTCCAAACACACAACATTAGAATATAGATAGAAGACAACATATGATCAAAGTAGGCTCATGAATATATCCATTATATCAAAATGGCACCCAGTGCACTATCCAATACATACACGATGATGATACAGAGATCAAAACAAAAACACATAACCAAGGAGGCTATAAATGGCCTCTACAACAAAAGTTTGTGACCAATACTACTGGCTACTGCTAAAGTTGCCAACATCATTTGGCTCAATGTTAATTGGGAGCAGGAGCGAAAGTGGGGAGCAAGAGTGAAAATGGGAGCGGGAGTGACATTTTCAGAAGCTCCCAGCTTGGGAGCGAATCCCGGAGGAGTTTGACAACCAATGTCACTAACATCAAGGTACATAGAGGAATTGGTGCTCTTCATTAAATACGAGTTCCATACCCTAATACATGACAAAATTCAATGGAAACATTGCAATCCCCCAATCTTGAAATCCTGAAAAACTAATAAGTCTGCTGGATTTTGAATGAAATCTAAAATTCTACTTTCTCCATATGAAATCCAATGGAGCTGGAACCACTCTCAAACATCTTGAGTCATTTCATGGTAATGTTAAAAATTGAAGTAAAAGGATGAAAATGAAGATTAAGGAGAATGTCACTTTTACTTTAAGAATTTAACATTACCATGAAATTTGAATAAAATATCAAAACTAGGAGAGGGGAATGGACCCCAAAGACCAAAAAACCAATTAATAAAACCATTTGGAGTTCCCCACACTCAGAAAAAACATTGAAAAATTGTGTTTTTGGGGTTCACTGGCTACTTTCCTTGACCCGGCCGGGTTGATACGGACTCGACTGGCTTAACTCGGTCGGCCAAACCAATTCGATCACCGAGTTGAAATTTTTTTGACCGACTCGGACCAACTCGGCCGAGTCGATTCCAAGCCCGTCGGGCTTAAAAACACTGTTTGTGACATTGATCTAGGATCAATGAAACTGTTTTGGGATCAATATGAGTGGTTTGAGCACTCTCTTGTGAGATTGATTTGGGATCAGTATGAGTGGTTTGAGACACTCTCTTGTGATATTGATCTGGGATCAATAAAACTGACTTCGGCTCAGTAAGAGTGATGTGACACACTCTCTTCAGATGAAACTGACTTCAGGTCAGTAGGGAATGGTATGAGACACACTTGATCAATTCTTCTTCTTCATGGTTCAGCAGAGCAAAGCTCAGCAGATCAGAGCAAAGCAAAGCAGTGCAGGGCACTGATGGCAGAGATAGTACAGTCAAACATATGGATCAACGGATGGAGTTCTCCTTAGTTGAAAGGAAGTGTTAAAATTGGCAACTAGGGCCAAACTTCATGTGGGTCATCTTATTTATGGCAGCTGATATTTTTCTTGGATCCCTCTCACCGAGAGGTGTAGGATTGATCTAAAGATCATCCGATTCCGATAAGTATTCATGGAGTTATGAATTTATTTGTGTTATAAGACAATTCATCAAGGTCGGCCAGCAACCAAATAAACCCCACATGTGCTCAACGTTTTAGTATAAATAGAGGTGGCCTTCAAGTGGTTTCAACGCACACTTGGGATCTCTTCCTCTCTCTACTTGTCTTTGGGTTTAAGTAGGAGGAGAGATCCTAAGGAATAATGTTGCCCTGATCTAGAGGGCAAAAAGTCGGAACTGTCGGAAAAGCCGGAAAAGTCGGAAATGTCGGAAAAGCTAGAACTGCCGTAAAAGCCAGAACTGCCGGAAAAGTCGAAACTGCCAGAAAAACCAGAACTGCCGAGACTACTAGAACTGGCGGGAACAACCGACACTGCCGTTACTGCCGAGAACAGCCGGAACTGCCAAAACTGTTGAAACAGCCAGAGCATCTATCTCCGAAGGAGAGCAGCATGCAAGGGACAGCTAACTAACATTGGGACAGTTGTATGGTACTTAGCAGCAAATACACCAAGCATGCAGTGTTACAACTAGCATGCCAGGGACAACTAACATGCAACAACAAGCATGCTAAGGACAAGAAGCATGCTAGGGACAACAAGCAAGCAAGGGACAACAAGCAAGGTGCAACCAACACATAGGTCAGGATGGCAACATGGTGCAACAATGGCACATAATGCAGTACAGTGATGGGTACCGTTATGATTAATGAAGTGTAATGAGATGCAGCGTAGTGATGATGAGTGCAGCATGGTGCAACGCGGTGAGGTGCAGCATGATGATGAAATGCAGCACAACGATAGATGAAAGAGTCACCTTGGAAAATTAGTTGAAGCAGCATGTCTTCAACTCATCTCATGTATCATCTTCTTAGAGATGATCTATGCTCTTATCTAGATAAGTCAAAGTGTTGACTTCTATTGTAAATGTACTCTCTCTCTCTCTCTCTGTGCTGAACTATTGAAGAACATATAAGAAGAATTGATCAAGGGTTTCCCCACATTGGGGTTTGTCCCTGGTTAGCGCCACATCTTGTGTCCTCTTGTCTTGGCTCGTCTTCTGCGATTTATGTTTATGTTCTATCTGCAGTTTACTTTATTGCTGATGTGATTGCTAATCTGGAAAAGATATGGAGCTAACTGTGAAAGTTGAAATAAATTGCTCTAAGCATAGAACATACCTAAAATTAACAATAGGATCATCTACCATGTGGCCGTATGAGGGGCAGCTAGGAGAGAGGAAGGTCTAGTTTGCAGACTGGGATTTTTCAGTGGGCCGAGTTTTCCAGGGGACCAAGATTTTCCAGGTTCTATTGCTGAATCAAATTCTGTTATTCTCTGTGGGCCATTTTTTCTATAAGGGAGCCCTTATTTGTTCTAAGAGATAAAGTGAAGAATCAATTGGAAGGTTTTATAATTTTATGTTGTGCCTTGTGCTTATGCTGCAAATTTTATTGTTAAATACCAAGTGTATTTTTATTCAGCAATTCAGAAAATAATTTACTAGGTTAAATAAATATTTCTGGGCATAAAATTGCTAGGCATATATATCAGATCTGGTATGCAAGAATTAACAATTAGTCTACAACTCAAAGAAATCCACTCAGTGATCATCACACTGCTCTAGGAGACAGACTGCTCACTTTAATGTTTAAATGTATTATTCCTGCCATATGTTGCATCTTACTTGACCACCACTACATACATTTTAACTAGGGAATGACATCACTTGTCATGGATGATACCTTCACTACACCAACACCACGAAAAATAAGCAGTATACTGGTCCATAGATGCACTAATTACTACAATTCATGGTATCAAATTTCAACTGATGATCTCGTGCAGAATACTCACAACCCTTCCAAATAGATTTTCCCCATAACTTCCTACAATGTAAGGCAATCAGCATGGTTGTTGCCAAAAAAGTTATTGCCTCCATCCATCTAGCTATCAACTAGCTAAGAACAACTTTCTAACAAAATATAGTTACCTTCATAGTTGAACTTTTGATTATCAGTTACATTTACTTTCTGCCATGATAGCAACACAACATGATTATCTTAACTTATCTTATATTACATTTTCCTCTGCAAAAATTAATAACTTTAACTGCCTTATTTCTTCACATCAAACTCAACAAATGATATAGTTACCCAATTTATTCATTCATGGGAAAAGGCATGCACTCGTTAGAACCTAAGACAGAAATTATTATCAAAGAAACACACAGCGTCCTTTGATGGCCTAAGCAACCCTCGATAAATTCCAACAATGCCCCAAGTATAATAAACAGTATGCTTGTGATAAGAAAAAGCTTCAGGATACAGCAACAAAAAGGAGTTCACACCCAAAGACATTTCTTTTCTATGCCACAAAACACTGGGGTCCTACAACCTACTTAGATTCTGTCTTCAAGATTTCAATAATAGAATTAGAATGTGTATCCATAGACAATAGTCTCAATGGTTATAGAGAAAGGGTTGTTCCCAAAATTAGTCCAACAATGCATCCAGGAAAAAGGAATTGCATCTTTACCTTACACGGAGAAATAGTAATAACCACACAAGGACTTGCACAAAATATCTAGACAATATCAATGACATGTTACAAGACAAAACATACAGACCAGAAAGCACTTCTTCAATTGGAAAGTGTGTGAATCTAATTTAGGATGAAGAATAAAAGCCAATAAGAAAATTCAGATAATCTTACCATGACTTGGAGGATTGCAGTTTCATTAAAGAGACCTCCAGAAGCCTCTGGTGGTTGATTACTACCATCTGATGGCATTGAATTACATGAACTTCCAGTAACATGGGAAGTAGCACCACTGCACAAATCTGGGTTGGCCTCAGATTTTAATTTTTTAACCATCCCAGGATCCATCTCTTTCAACTCATTTATCCTCAAAAGTTTCTCAAATCGATCTGTACACATTTGAAGCTTAAACCACTGTGCATGGGTATAAATTGTTGCCCTCATTATCTTCATCAATTGTGGTTCTTCAATCCCAATACTGGCACCCAATGCAACCTGCAAGGAAATCAAGTCCCATTGTTCAAAAGACGAATGACATCACTAAAAGCAAACATAATAAGAAAATAATAACCTTGGCAAAAGTTGAAACGGAGAAGAAAGTCTAGAAGAAGAAGATCATTTTGATTTTTTATTCAGTTTCAAACCTTTGCATTGACATGTTAGACAATCAGATAGCTACTACACCTATCATCTATGAAAAAGTTTAGTGCCTACAATTGAATTAGATGTTTAGTCTTATTTATCTTCTCCCATTTATTGGTTCTAACTTTCTTCTTGAAGCTCATCACAATTATTTGGAATTCTCCACTTCTTTGGTTTGAAATAACTCTATGGTTGTGATAAATGAAGAATGAATGCTTGTAAAAGGTTCCTAAGATTTCCTAGAGAACTTGATAATTGTAATCGATATACGTCCTGAATAATCAGTGTTGTGAAAATCGTGATTAAATCGCGATTTTTTCACCTTGCCGATTAAATCGCGATAAATAAACGAAAAAATCGCCTAAATTTTTTTGCCGCTTTTATTGAAAAAATCGCGATTTTTTCAAAAAATCACAAATTTTACCAAAAAATCGCGATTTTTTCTTAAAAAATCATGGGTGGTCTAGGCAACACGATTTTATAATTTTTTTTTGGTTTTTCAATTGCTTAATGATCAAGTCTAAGCCCTAGTATGGATATGCTATTCATGGTAATGTTAAATTCTTAAAGTAAAAAGATGAAAATGAATTTTCATCTTTTTACTTAAATTTTTAACATTACCATGAAATGACTCAGGATGTTTGAGAGTGGTTCCAGCCTCATTGGATTTCATATGGAGAAAGTAGAATTTTAGATTTCATTTAAAATCCAGTAGACTTAACAGTTTTTCAGGATTTCAGGATTGGGAGATTGTAATGTTTCCAAGTGACACCACCTGCCCGGGCTACCCCTGCCACCAGTAGAGGACGTGGTCTACCTCCTATAGCTCCTACTTCTAGTTCTTCAGCTTCTAGAGCACATCAGACTCCACTGCCATCTCCACCAGCACGAGCACTAGCATCTACATCTAGAGGGAAAGGGAAAACTATGTCATTTTCTCGCAAGAGGGGCAGAGGAAATCAATAGGATTAGACTTTCATTTTATTGTATATGACATTATGACATGATGAGATCATATTTTTTGTTGATATTTTGAGGCTGAGTTGGGACTCAGGAGTCAAGACTTACTATTCAGGACATGATTCAATGTTATGTGTGATTTTAGCGCTAGAAATGATATTAAACATTTATATATTAGTTTTTTTATCATATTTGTGTCAATGTATTTATTTTATGTTGTAGATGGTTTAGATATTAAAAAAATTGAAAAAAAAATGAATATTTTTGTACCAAACGATTTTTTCCCGATTTTTCCGATTTTTTCCCCGCGCTGATTTAATCCTGATCACGATTTTCACAACATTGCTGAATATTATAGCTGCATAATCAAGGATGTCTTCATTGCTACTGCAGGAATCATTCTTTCAAATCAATAGAGAGGCTAAATGAAAAAAGCAAACTGTTGCATAAAGAGTTTCATTACAAACCAAAGTTCTCGGTTGAACTTCTGCTGCCAACACTTTACAGGGTTTTAAATTCAGATTTTGAAATTTATGGATCTCACTTACCTCTTACTAGAATTTTACAGTAAATATTTTTACTTTCCTACTTTAGAGTTCACACTTGACCAAACACACTATAGTTTTGATTTACTTCATCTCTAGGCTTCATATTTGACGAAATTGGTATCCCTGCTAGTTTAACCCTGCAATTTATTAATATTCTATACATCTTTGCTTGCTTGCACCGCAGGGGTTATTGTTCTATTCTCAAACTAATAGAAGTAAGAGTAAGAAAATAAGTGTCACAAGATCATCATCAACTGGGGTTTTTTGTCTATTGAGAAAAATACATTCCCTAGAGTAAATGTGTTTGATAGGATACTACACCAATCAATTCTTCATATGATTAATTACCTTGTGTTACCTCACAAACTAGCACTTTAAAGTAAAGTCCAGAAAAGCATGCTAGCCCATAGGCAACTAAAGAGGGAGGCCAAGGTCACCTCATCAGCCCTCTTCACACTTTAGGCTGGCTCTCCACCAGCAAAAGGGGGGCTTTCCTAGAATAGGATTGTTAGAATTTTTGAAAATGAATAGCAAGGTGAAAAGAAGAGTTAATTCCAGCAATACAGTTTGTGTGTTTAGAAAATATGGTGGACAAAAAGACTGGAGATTAGTGTCTTTTCATTGGGAAAATGGGTCACATCAAGGCTTAATGGGAGACTATCCTAATGAGAAGAAATAACTATTATATCTGAAAAACTACAAGCGACAACAGGCCATCTCCTTGCTGTCCTAAACTACAGAAATATAGCCAAGGTTATTACTAGATTAGATAAAGTCCAATACTTGTTGAAATTATGATTTTCATGAATAGAATATATGTGCATTCATCCAAGAGTAGAGAAAACATGAATTCATAAATAATATTCCATTGATAACATAATAACAAAAGAAGGGCATTACCTAATTCATTACTCAACAAGCATATGTCAAAATTTAATTTCATTAAGCATGGATGACACTACGTTTTAGAAGATCTTCTCATCCATTGAAGTACTATGTTGATCCTCCAATTACATCCAACAAGTGTTTTGCTAAGCTTCAAGGGGTCTAGCCCCAAATCCAATATAACAAAAGAGGGAGAGAGCTAGGCCTTGTATAGGCTCTTAGCTCCTTCTCCTTTTACAACAAAATAAGAATTGTTTTCCTAGAACCATTAAGCTCTCCAAGAATGCAATAAAATATTCAAGAAAAGTAATACGATAGCGATATCATCGAATCAACTACAAGAGACAAGTCAAAAATGATAAAATAATGGAGTTGGTTATGCCAAATAACTCCCAATATGGTTGACCATGTCAACAACCTCCAAGGATTCATGAATCACTACTTGAAATGAGGAAGTGATAGCTCCCAAATGTCACTTACAGCATCCATGAGTGTACAACTTCTCTTCAATGACCACAGCTTGCTCCAAACTATTGACATTATTACGTCCTAATGGGATGGCCCCTTCATCCAACAATTGGTCAAGAAGGCCGTTTTATGCCATCTCTATATTTGTGAACAAGGTAAAAAGAGGATCAAATATGACCTGTGGCTTTTTAACCAACAATAGTTATGTGAATTCTTGGTAACCAATCTGTTGAATGGAGATCACAGTTTCATAGATAAAGATGTCTCCATCTGATACAAGGCATTGTCTCTCATATACTGTGAAGAAGTCCACCCACGACTCCATAAAATATGTATGACTATCTCCATAACCATTGATATAATTTCAGCTCCAATCATATAATGGTGTGTACCATGTGCATCATAATCAATATGTCACATTAATACAAGTCTAAGCTTCATTTGATAACAAGTTGGCTCTCTGATAACAGGGCAGCTTATTCCATATGATAACCATAGACTAGCATATGCCCTTTCCCAAAACATGTGATGTCACTTATAAAGGAAAGTGGTCCCATCATAAGATATGAATATGTGAACACATTGGTGCCACCATAGACCTCTCCAATGAATAAGATATGAAAGCTTCTCATATAAGAGTTAGGACGGTCCACATGATGATTAAAATAATACTGTTTGCCTCAACATGTGTTCCCCTTCAATCAAATATATGTCCACCATGGCAATCTCCAATTAATGGTCTAAGTGATTGCGTTCATTACAAAATGATATAATTCACCTCCACATATGTGCCATCCATTGTAAACTCCAAAGAATAGCGTAAGGTGTACCATGATACAAAAAAGATATTGGCCTCATTCAAACAATAATATGTTACCTCCACATATGTGCCATCAATGTGAGCCCAAGGAAACAAGCCAAGTGAACAAAAAAGGGGAAATGTGCCAAGCACTCTCCTCAAATGTGATCCCAACCTAGCCAACATGTGATAAAGCATAAGAGAAGGGGAACATGTGAGATGTACCCTCTTGTTGCCACCTAAATCCACACCTAGGTTGACATGGAGAAAATCTATAACTCCACTTGGTGTGGCCTTGGGGGCAAGTTTCGAGTTGAGAAGTTGTCGCTCAAATCTCAACTCCTTCGTTTAAGCTAACTTCTAACGAAGCCAAGGGGAGGAGACCCTATTACCCACCACTTCGTGGGTGATATCCCCAGGAGAAATTTTTCTCCATGATGAACCTCAACCGGCAACCAACAACCCCCTGGCAACCTCCTACTAGCTCGTTGTGCCATTGCTCTGCCACCTGAGCTAGCCATGTGGTCCCGCACCCACCTATATTGATTGTATGTTTGAAGGTGGGCCTCCCGAATTTAAAGGTATGTCTTGTCATTTGGTAATTGAGCATTGGGTTTACTTATCATGGATACTTTTGGGTATAGATTGATGGGGGGATTTGGCAAAAAAAGTGGGCTTAGTTTGTGCTCTTGTCCCCTTGGTCTCTTTTGGATGTTACCCTTGGATCTTAGTCCCATGGGATCTCCTTTATTGACCATTAGATTCTACAGTGGTACTACTTGGGAAACCCCAACTTTGGGTGCATGGTCCCGCTCCTTTATCCGAATATATTACAACCTTTCCACTCACTATAACCCATTCATCATTTCTCCCAACTGGGCCCACATAGGGCCAACCTCCCTATCCCCTTGCCCCCACCTTGGGTCAGGCTTGAGATGATGCCCCAGAGGTTGAAGCAACTAAAAGAAAAAGAAAAAAGCATAATTGGCCACATTTAACAGGAAATTGTACCCCAAAATGCAAAAGATGGTTAGGACAAAATAATTAGCACATGGGCAAAAGCCAATACATGAGCTCTAGCCCAATCCATGGTCATGACCCCGGTTCCATAGGCCCTAGATAAGCCTCCTTTATCATTCAGGAACCCATGATTGTCCCAACCCCTGGAGGGCAATGAACCGCCCTACCTAAAAGAGGTAATCATTGTTATATCTTACACATCATGCTCTTGTCCTTTGAGCCCCGAGCAGTTAATTAAAAAAAATTCATAAAAGGAAAAAGGCAAACAAAGAAGGGTGGAAAAACCAAGGTTGGGGCACCTCATGTACCACGATTGCTCCCTCCTACACATTATATACCCATGTGTGGGCTTCCCCTTATCTAGCTAACCCTACGCCCCAATATGTGGCCCAAGATTGCCCCTCTTATTCCCTACTCAATTCCACTTATTTATCACTTGCTACCCCCATTAGAGAGATGTACCTTAGACATACTATCCCCTTTAAGGGCTGAAACCACCTAATAAGGTACTTGGTTAACCCCCTTCGGAGCTTGGACAATGGAGACACTATCACATGCCAAAGCCCACTACGAAAGGGCATGCCATTATGAAGTGCCCACTTTATTATCGATGCTCAGAGACTACTAGCAATCCACTTTTGGGATGATGGTGATATGGTTGGTACATTATGCCCAGCAATCCCCCACAGGAACCCCACACTCTTGTCAGGTGTCCCAGGACTTGTACGATGTCATGGCAACATTCATTCCACCACTCTAGCCCTTGCAAAGAATCCACAGGAATCTTCGATTCATATGGAGACCCAAGGGGTCATTTATGTGTCCTCAGACCCACTGGGAGCACCACATGTCTACTACTTGGAGAACAAGGGGCCACTCCCTTGTCCATCATATTCCGAGGAATTTATTCCTCAATATGGCACTTCAGGACATTATTAGGCCTTTGGAGAGCCCCACGACATGTACATATTATTATTTGGCCCCTTGTGAGGCTTATTTTTACACTTGTGAGATAGTTTGGTGGGCTTATCACCAATAGGGGTTTTATTTGCACATTGTTTTATCATTAGAGGCTAATGTAGGCCCATAGGCTAATTCGAATATATTGATGTTAGATACATTCATTTGAACCATCACTTGATTTGGGATCTCTCTAATGATAGAGAACTTCACATTTTTTCCTTGGAGGATATTTTTTGGAGATGGATGAATTTGACGTATGGATTTGGCCTATTTTTCTTGTCTTGGAGCTTTGTCTTGCAAATGAAATGTTGGTTGGATATATTCTATAACGTTGTAAGTAAATTTTGACGTTGTTATTCTTGTTGCTGCATACTGCTAAAATTAGGGCTAGCTGGTGCATAATTGAAATGTGGAATTAAACATGTTTTAGCTAATTTAATGTATGGGCCAATGTTATATGAATGAAATGTCCTAGAGATTATTTGTCTCGATACATTTGCATCATTTGCTTTAAAGTATAAATGCTTGAAGGTCACTTTTCTTTTCTTTCTCTCAACATTGGATGAAGTTGACTTTCCGGGCCTCCTCGATCAAGAAACCAAGTGCTTACTCATCATCATCCTTGATTCCATATCCTCAAGTGAATTAGGCACTGATCCCTCAAAAAGGGTGATCATTTCAACCCTCTTTTTACCCTTTTCCCCTTTTTCCCTAGGTCTAGCCCCATTAGATCATGTAGGGCATCAATTTCCCAAGAATTGACCCAAGGAAAAATTTTGATCTCCTACAGGCTACTACATTGGTGGGTCCCCTCCCTCTCCTCCAAATTTGAGGCAATTCTAATGGTGGAATCTCTGAGAATCCCAAGCCCTGTCTCTAGGATCAAATTTTGCCTAGGCATCCCCAAAGCTAGACCTCAACAGGATCAATTCAACCTTTTGAAGTAAATATTCTTGTTTGGTCCTTTCCTTTCACCTTGTCTAGGATAGGAACATCATTGGTTGCTACATTCCATCCCCGAACCTGAACTGGGTCCACCTAGCCCTGTGTAGTCCCACTTCTCAATAAAGATTATTTGTCAAGAACCATTTGGGAATCCACATTTCCCAAGGATTATAGGGATTGAGAGCCTCGTCTATAAGCCTATTCCTTCTCCCTCAACCATCCAATCCTCACCCCTCACCCCTCACCCCTGGAGGACCAAGTCCCTTGCTTAAAGAGCAAGCAAGTTCCATTCTTCACTCCATCCTTGGGAAAGGATTTCCAATGTCACTTTCCCCCTATCCATTAACATATACTTTACAAGTAATCCCTACACTACCGGGACTCCTCCCATCGGTGAAAGTCCATAAAGAGCAAGGAGACTTAGTTGTGTTGACCAGTGTTGACAATATCGGTATCGGGAAAATATCAGCGAAGGTCCAGAAAATATTTTATCGGCAATATCGGCGAAAATATCGGCAAAATATCGGCAAATATCGGCAAGCATAAAAATGCATAATATATTCATTTTTTTAAGATTTTTAAACATATAAAGCAATAACAACATGAAATAAACACATTGGCACATAAATATGAAGAGAACACTGATATATATGATGTCAAATAGAAATGATACATCAAAGGCGATACCAAATCCTGCTAATCCCTGATAATTGTCCATTCAAGGACTCAAATGTGGAGAACCAATACAAAATAACAT